>JAXQQM020081730.1:0-182533 GCA_034641835.2 Pinus albicaulis
AAAAAATCAATCAGACTGTAGATCACTAGGTTGATAGTATCTTGGGTGGATTTGTGACAGAATTTGTGCTAGATCAGTTCGTGTCATACTCTGAAGTTTAGAGAATATTTTTCAAGGGTTTGAGAGGTAAGTTCTTGTGAACATTTCCTTTGCTGATTAAGATGATATTGAGTGAGACAGGTATTATGTGCAACCACAGCGAGTGAATGAAATATGAGAAGATTGAAAGCACCACACGGAGTGGTAAGTATTACCGGATCAATCGGAAGGGGGAAAGAGTTACATACAACCCTCTCAGAGATCTACTAAATCTAGAAATTGAGGCTACGCACGCTGTAGGTAGCTCTCTTGCTATACCATATTCAAATCCACGTAAGGCTCAGACATCTCCTACACCACTGCCACCCCAACCTACCGACGATATGGCCACGCATGTCAAGCTACCCACATTTAGGGGTGCATGGGATGAGGATATGGATCAATTCTGGTTCGTGGCTGATGCAGTATGGACTGTGCAGGATGTTAATATTGATGCTCTAAAAGGATTCTGGCTGGCCATGGATTTTGAGGGCCGAGTGCTAGACTGTTTTATGGGATATTTGAAACAAAATGCCGCTCAAAAGGCCACACCCCTACTATCGATGTTATCAATAAGGAACTGAAGCAGCAATTCAAAAAGCCAAACTCCTACACACAGTTAGTTGTGGAGCTAAAAGAATTCAAGCAAGGAGAAAAATAGTCAGTCTGGGAAGCCAATCAATGGATGAATAAAGTCATCAGTGATATGGGATTTTCTTACAATGACAAGTACCATAAATAATGGTTTATCACCATGCTATTACCATAGTTGGGCAGACCTATGGGTCAACAGAATATTGATTTGTAGGAATAAGCCCTGGAAATTTCTATGAAGCTATAGGTTACACCGAGGGATGATACCAAAAATGGGGCACTATAGATCTAAAGCCAATTAGAGGTGATGCACTCAGAAATTCAAAATTTATGGAGAGATCAGGGTAGAGAAGCTAGCGCAGATGTCTGGTGTTATTTGTTACAAAGGAGCTGGCCACACCAAATATCAATGCCCTGTGTTTACGGATTACCTACGGTTCAGAGGACCAAATCCGCTGCGCGCTAGGGAAGTTGGGGGCCCAGCAATCCCATCCTATGGTGCATTGATTTTCGGGTAGTTGGATAGCATGATACTGACCATTGCCCAAGACTAGGAGCATATGTGCCAAAGTTGAAACAATAATATTGCAGATTCTGCTCCTCGGTTGGTGATGATGAGCACCACTACTAGACATATGAGCTCAATGATAGACAATGTGAACATGTACAATGTGTACGCTGAGACCTCTTCACCAGCATCCCGCTCTAGATGAGGAGGATCCCCGACAAGAGTAAGGGGAGGGGGGATAGGAGGAGGCGTAGGCTGAGGAAGAGGCCGATTGATCTGCTATAATTGTGGAGATTTGGGACACTACGCACCCGATTTCCCTAATCATGTGCAAAATTTCTATAGGTATTGTAGGCAGTTTGATCATGTAATAGAAGAATGTCCCATCTTGCTAGCTAAGATGCCGGAAAAGAAGTATACACCTATGCAGAATGTGAAAATGGTAAAAGTAGAGCCATGCGATGTTGGCCCTAGTGTAAATGCAATAACGCACAGTGGTATGGCCACTAGAGGACCTACGGAACAAGAAGTTTTAGAGTCATGGATTAGAAAGGCATCTGACAAGAAGGAATCCCTAGACCGAAACAAAGAGAAGGGAACTTTTATAGAGGCTAAAAGGGATTTTTCCACAGCAGAAGCATCAACATCAAAAGCTGCCATGGATCCAAAGGTCGATGAAGCAGTCAAGCCATTCCTTCAAGCCTATATTAATTTACTTTGAAACTAGAAGGCGGTAGAGATTCTCCAAGCATTGATAGATAGCTACGCAGAAAAGGAAGCCTCTCAAAGGAAGATTAAGGTTGTAAATTTTTTTTATAAGAATAATAAGAGGACCAGCCGGGAGATGCATATGACTGCGTAGATTGGAGACTATGAGATGGATCAGGTCATCTTGGATCTGGGATTTGATGCTGATGTCCTACCCAAACAAACCTGGCAAAGGATGGGTGAGCACATATTGGAGGGGTCCACCATTCAATTACGGATGGATAACCAGCAAAATATCATTCCACTGGGGAGGTTTCCTAAGGTTGGGATGGACATTGCGAGCCTTAAAGTATATGCAAAAGTCAAAGTAATCCAGATTATGGATGATGCATACCCTTACTATGTGCTATTAGGACTGGATTGGGCTATTTACATCGGAGGTATCTTCAACCTGAAAAGGACGAGCATGATCTTTGAAAATGATGGTACATGGGTAATAGCCCCTCTAGATCCAACTGAAGGTGAAAGATATATAGAGACAATGCATGATGAGGAGGATGTTGACCATATTTACAAGCTAACTATGTGGGATGATGATTGGGTCATTCCTACAACTGATGGCATGTTAAATTGGAAAAATATAGCTCGTGTTTCTTATATTCGGATGACGAGATGGAAAATTGGCAGAACCAGTTGCATGATTTATCTGCACTGCGCTGCCTCAAAATCACAAAGAGCTTTCGGTGCATCTCTTCAAAGGTAAGAGAACTACCTTACTTTTATGGTTCTAGTAGTGTTAAGGAATTTCTTAAAGAACTAGAGAAAGATGTCCCTGAGGAACGAAGATTCTAGGCAGTTGACTTGGCCATGCATGCAACCCCTGCGCGATGGTGGGAAACACACAAGAGGGATTTCAGGGACTACGGGGAATGTCAAAATATGATGATCCTACCCTTTGAACCCCTAGTCATCCCACCCGTGGAGCTCTTTTTTGGTCGTGCGGATCCGTGCAAGCACTTGGCTATGTGGATGGAGGTATGGAATGAAAGGACCTAGAATGAGTGGATCCATATGTTTATTCATGCATTAGGGCCGATCCCCACCACCTGGTATGTAGATACATAGCTTTACCAATTCACTCACCACTAGGATATAATGACAGAAGATTTCATGGCGACTTTTGGTTTAGTCAGAGGGAGAGAGAAATTGGACGAAGCTTGACAAGATATATATGCTCTTGCCTTTTATGAGTCTTTTCCTCGAAAGGAATGTGTTACGCCAGCTTGGGATGTGTAGTTACAACATATTTTCAACTTTAGAAATTTTTCTTTAAAGGATTGTGATGAAGATCCCAGGAATATTACAATCCCAGAATCTGAAGGAGAATACACAGTCAAAGGACCCTCATTACAAATAGTGGTCATTACCAAGCCATTGAAGTTGAAGGAAGTCAACATTGGGACGAAGGAGAAGCCTAAGTTGGCAAAAATTTGGGATTACTGGGATGATGATACTATTGGAAAGATTAGGGAGCTCCTAACTGAATATCGGGATCTATTTCCTACAAAATTCTCTGAGCTCGAGAAAATTGTAGGAGATATGGGTGTTATGAAAATCACCTTGAAGACAAATGCATATCCTGTCAAACTATGACCCTATTGGCTGAAACCAAAGTATAAGCAGAAAGTCAATGAGGAGATAGATATGATGGTAGTCGCAGGTATCATTGAGCCTGTAGAGCAGTTTGACTATGTAAGCCCAATGGTAGTCCAAGAAAATAAAATCATAGGGGAAATAAGGATTTGTGTAGACCTGTGTAAGCTTAATGATGCCTACGTGCATGATCCCCTGCCTACGCTATTCTCTATCGAAATCCGGATAATGTGGGATGTTAAGAAACATACTAATTCACTAATGGGTTTTCAGGGTACCATTAGATCAGAATTGCACCTGAAGACCGCAACAAGGCAACCTTTGCAACTAAATGGGGTTCCTTCCAGTACACTGTCATGCCCTTTGGATTGAAGAATTCCCCTGCAATTTTTTCGCGTGTATTTGTAGCAGTATTCAAAGAATTCATCCATAAGTTTCTGGAGGTCTATTTTGATGATTGGAAAATATTCAGATTGGTAAAGAAGCATGTGTAAAAGCTGCACATGATGTTGGATACCTACAGAAAACACCAGATTTTTCTAAACCTGAAGAAGTGCATATTCTATGTACCTTTTGGAATTTTTTTGGGGCATATTATATGTCAACATCAATTGATGGTTGGCCTAGCCAAGATTGTGGTTATCATCAATTTATCAGTCCCCACCAATGAGAAACATATGTGCTCCATCTTAGGGCACACATGTTACTACATGAATTTTATTCAGGGGTACGCCTTGATCACTGCACCAATGGAAAAGATGCTAAAGAAGGATGTGTCCTTTTTCTAGGATGAGGAGTTTCATAAAATTTTCGAGCTACTGAAAGAAAAGATGGTCACTGCACCTATTCTAATATTTCCAAATTGGGCGAAGGTCTTTCATGTGCATGTGTATGCATTAGGAATAGATCTTGGGGTTGTCTTAGTGCAGCTAGGAGAGGGAGAAATTGATAATCTGGTTGCTTTTGCTAGCAAGAAAATCTCTAGCGTAGAGCACAACTATTCTACTACCGAATGAGAAGGACTGGAAATGGTGTATGCCCTCCAAAATATAGGCACTATCTATTGGGAGGACACTTTAAAATTTTCACTGACCATTCAACTTTAAAATACCTGGTCAATAAGCCTGTGTTGGGGGGGAATATTTGTATATGGTTGCTACTGTTCCAGGAGTATGAATTTGAGATTATTGTGAAGCCTGGGAGACTGAACGCAGGATCTGATCACTTGTGTCAAATTGAGAATGGAGAATAGCCAAATAGTATGGAGGAAGTATTACCTGATGCACAACTTTTCACTATAAATGTGGTTAATGAGAACTTTGCAGACATTATTCACTTCCTGACAACTGGGACAACCCCTACAGAATATTTAGTGCAACAGAAGAAAGAATGGGTGGCTCATGAAGCTGATTTCACTCTAATTGCATGACAATTATTAACTTGGCTGCAGATGAGGTATTAAGGAGGTATGTTTTAGAACATGAGAGGAAAGTTATCTTGGCTGAGGCTCATGCAGGAGTGGCAGGAGGCCACAACGCAGGGAAAGAGGTTGTGCAGAAGGTGCTATGTGCAGGGTTATGGTGGCCCACTTCATATAATTATGCACAAGTATACTACAAAGCCTATGATGCATGTCAACGAACCAAGAAGCCCTCACAGAGAGATGAAATTCCCTTGAAATCGCAGATGGCCTTGCAGGAATTCGATAAATGGGCTATAGAATTTGTGGAACCAATCAATCCCCTAGGAAAGAAGATTGGCACACGGTACATCATCAATGCCATTGATTACGTAACCAGATGGGTGGAGGCAAAGGTTGTTAAGGATTGTACTACAGATACTATTGTGCACTTCAACTTTGAGCATATCCTGACTAGGTTTTCCTGCTCGAAGATCTTAATGAGTGATAGAGGTACGCATTTCATTAATGAAACTATTGAAGCTTTGACGGAATAATTTCAAATCCATGATGTGAAAAGCACCCCGTATCACCCACAAGCTAATGGCGTAATAGAAGCTTTCAAAAAAATATTGGAGAATGTACTTACTAAGGTCTGTAATACCAATCAGAATGACTGGGATGTGTGCATCCCCTTGGTGCTATGGGCCTATTGGACTACATGCAAGAAGCTGACTAGGAAGACTCCTTTCAAGATGGTCTATGTGCAGGAGGTCATCATGCCCATGGAATATGTTGTCCCTAGCCTATGCATTGCGGCTTTCACAAATATGGTGGAAGATGACATCATGGAGAAACGCCTCGCGCAACTTTTTTCCTTGGAAGAAGATTGGTTTATTGCTAACTTTAATCAGCAAGTGCAGAAGGCACGAGAAAAAGCTTGACATGACCAACACATCTGACATAAAGTGTTTAAGGAAGAGGAATTGGTGTTGCTCTATGATAGTCAATTTTTTCACCACTCAGGGAAGTTCCATAAGCACTCATTGGTACCATATATAGTAAAAGATATTACAGATGGTGGTGTTGTGTGCTTGGCCGCGCTGTGCAGGGACTACCTTCCTAGGTATGTTAATGGAAGTCATCTGAAACCTTACAAGGATAGCTCGGTGCCCACCAAATGACTATATGGCCAAAGCATCAGCCTTGAAGGATCTGCACATGCTATGAGGAGAAGGTGCAGGCAGGTGCGACGAGAGCGCATCAGTAGTGCGCAGGCAAGGAGGTGTAGGAAGGTGCGACTGAGGCACAGGGGTAGTGTGCAGCCAGAAAAACTAGCCATTGGAACAGTAAAACTGGGTGAAAAAGCGATTTTACCATTGGATGGAGTAGGTGTTTTGCAAGTAATGCAGTGATCTTGGAGGACTTTTTACCATTTCGTAGATCGTAAGTTGCATTTAATGATAATTTGATTGTTTTTACCCATGGTGGCCTATAAAAGGAGGGGCGCAGGTCATAATCGATTCCTTTACTCTCTAAAGATATTATGCTCTGTGCCTTATTGTGAATTTTGTGCTTCTTGTGACTCCACAATCTGTATATTTGGGCAAGGTACCCCTTCCAATAGTAGCAATCCTGAGTTTTTATTTTGGGAAAGGATGACTACCGCTAACCCTACTGAGTCGCCACCCATTACGGCCTCCACTGATCTGGGGTCCGAAGAAGTTTTTGAAGTTACCCCAAAAGTCGAAGAGGTCATGTCCACACTGGCCAAAGGAAAGGGAAAGGGGAAGGGAAAAGGAAAAGAAGAAGTTAAGGAGAAGGGAAAGGGAAAAGCCACGAAGTGGGATTCTGCTAAACTGCACACCTCCCCAAGGATTGTGCACTCTCCCTGGTAAGTACCTGAGGTGTGCTTACCCAATCCCTCAGAGTGCCCCATGATGGCCCAAGAGGAGGCCCTGCTGGTAGCCCCGCTCTCATGGCTACTAGCTTATGTTAAGCTGCGCAAGCCGATGGTGCGCTCACCTAAGAATGTGGATGTGGTATGCGAGTAACATCAGATGCCTCTCATGCTGCAAGAAGTCCCTCTCATTGGAGATATGTTTGGCCACATCCCTGCCATCAAATTTGATGATCACGATCTAGCTAATGAGAAGACATTTCTAGATTCGGACCCAAAGCTCTATCTAGAGCAAGTTATGTATGATGGTGTTCCAAAAGTGGATTCAATGACTTGGGGATGCAGGTTGCAGGCCTCGAGGATCCTGAACTTGTTACGCATCCCCTACTTCAGGAGATATTCCATCACTATCTTGGTAGTGTGGCAGCTACTCGCTTTAATCCATGATGGTTGCTTATGGATTCAAGGACGTATCCCTCTTAATGTTGTGCTCATTCATAGGATTACTGACTTGCCCATGAAAGGGTTTGGGAAAAAGTATGAGCAGAAGGTGGCTGACGATTTTAGATAGAAAAGCAAGCTGGACCGCGACAAACAAGGGTTCTTAGTTGAAATCATTGTTGACCACAGGGTGTGAATGGGAACTCTTTTGCATGGCTGCATGCTAATAATGCACCAGTTCTCCTTGTTTACAAAGAGCACCATATGGTGGTCCCCTGTTTGCGTGGGGTTTTTATAAGAATAGGACGCACCGCCCCCTCAACGACACCATATGCTACAAAAAATAAAAATAGATGTTTTTTATTATTTTTTCTGTGTTAATCAGTGCGGTGGCTAACATGTAACACACCAGTGCTCCTTGTTGACATAAAACATTGTACGATGTTTTATATTGTTTTTGCGATGCATTTATAATAACACAACGCACCGATGTCGGTGTGTACAACATTAAAAGTGCATCGATTTCTTCATTTTTTTAACCTGAAAAGTTGATGGTTTATTTATAAAATATATTAATGAATGATATGATATAGGTTTCATATTGATAAATAAATGGCTGACAAGAGCTAAAGTAACCAAAATACTTATAGCACATCAAGAAAAGCAAAAAAGGAAATTTCTTTGTAAATTCTTTACAAAAAATATTATTTTTGAACTATATGTAAGTTTAAATAATTTGTATTATTTATTATGTACGATGCAGAGCCACAAAATGATGAATATCGATAAGATTATTTATGATCTAGGACCATAAGAGCGTAAAATCTTGATGGAAAAAATGCAAAGGATGAATCGGGTGAATGAAAAAAATACTATTGATCCAAT
This sequence comes from Pinus albicaulis, assembly GCA_034641835.2. Classification (NCBI taxonomy): domain Eukaryota; kingdom Viridiplantae; phylum Streptophyta; class Pinopsida; order Pinales; family Pinaceae; genus Pinus; species Pinus albicaulis. The sequence continues at coordinate 8,167 of JAXQQM020081730.1, forward strand.
ATGAGTTTCTTTTTTTAACTTTCATTAATAATATACTTAAAATTATTAGATAACATGTTTCAAAAAATATAGTAATTCACATATGTTTAATGTTCTACAGGGACCAACAACTCATAAAATGAATGTTGTTCTAAGAAAAGAAAAAAAATAGAACATGCAATTGAAAATGAATTGCTCCTTAGATCATTTGGAGTGGTGTTGGAGGTTAACGAAAGAGGGAAAAACTTTTACAAAATTTTGAGGGATATAGTGGAATGAATGTATAGACGTTATTTCCACTTACAATACAAAAATCAATCCAAAGATTCGAAGAACCAAATTTTATCCAAACTATAGGAAGAGTTTCCAGAGAATTGGTCAATGAGACATGTCACAATTTTAATAGCAAAAACTTACAACAACAAAAAAGAAGGAATGAAAAAGTAATATTCCTTTAAATTTTTTTCTAGAATTATTTTATAAATATCATTTATAAATATCACTTTTGTTATAATTACTTTTCATATATCAATATAAAATTAAATAGCTTATTGTCATGTTACATTTTTAGGAAGATTATGAAAATATCAAAATATGAATGAGATGATATCATAAATATGTCAGTAGGAATGTCTAAAAATGTGTACAAGGAGATGGTCAAAGAAATGGACAAAATTGCATCGCAGGAGGAGCCATGTCAACAAGAACGTGCTTCAAATGTAATAAGTAAGCATTGAATTTTTCGATCATTAGGTAAAATAAATAAACAATTTAGCATTAAATATTATTTTTCAAGTATTTTTTTGCAGAAAAAATAAAATAAAATAAAAGGAACCCATTTAGCACATAAACATGACGACAAGGAAGAAAATGGTTGATATCTAAGTTTTTGAGTAATTGTTACTTCCTTATAACAACTTAACTAGATTTCATTTTTGTATATTTTAAGTTGTTTTACAGAAATCATCATTAAATCTTCAAACAGGTGGTAGCATACAAAGAAGAACCATCAAAAGAATTGATTAACATTGGGTTAAATATGGGTTGTGAGTATATGATGGCATATCAGAAATTAATTGTGGAATTTGTAAGCATCTATCGAACTTGTTTTACTTAACTCCGTCTATAATTAATAGAACAAAAAAATATTTTATATTAAATATATGACTTGTTATGGGGTATAAAACTTTCAGGAAACAAAGTATGGAACTCTGTCAAAAAATGAAATCTTGAAATATGGCATGCAATTTGGTTTTGAAAGAATGTTTACAGTTCATGAGTCAATTGTTTCTATGGTACGTCATTTCGTTTCGATTTACATTGATGTATATTATTTAATATTGCAATTCTCATTATTCTCACCAATGTATATACACTCATTATAGTTTATTTTTATGTTTGTAGATGGAAGGTGAAGAAGAAGAAAAAAAATAAACACTGTGAAAAAAACATTCCTAAAAAATAACCCAAGTCATGAAAGTATCTCGAGTAGTGACAACAGTTCAAGCGAAGAATGATGATCATTATGTTTGGATATCAAAGCAAGGCATTGTATTTTTTGACATATTTGTCTTTGAAATTAGAAATTTTTTTAAATGTAATGGACATAGTGTCCCAATTGAAAGACAAATGGATACCAATAACTGTTCCATTTTGTATGACAAATATTTTCTTATATATATATATATATATATATATATATATATATATATATATATGTTTTAATTTATTCTATTGCCTTGTCCATTGTTGTTGTGAAATGTAACACCACTTATTAAATTTATGGATGATTAAATATTATAATGAAGAGATGTGAATATGAAGATATGATATAACAAATTAATTTAAGCATCACATTCAAATGCACTAATAAAAATTTAATTGATATGAATATTGTTATAAGATATGTGTCGTCGTTTAACAAATAATGAATTTAAAAAAATCATAATAGTTATGATATGATATAAAAAAATTAATCCAAACATCACATTCAAATGCACTAATAAAATTTTAATTATATGAATATTGTTGTAAGATGTGTCAACTTTTGATGAATAATGAATTTTAAAAAATCACAAAAATTGTATTGTTACAGATCGATGTTTCTAAGAAATAAAAAATGAACACGGTTGTGTGTCAGTTACTGTACATTGGTGCATTTGTATGATACGGTGCACTGGTGCGTTTCTACGACCTATGGGCACTACACAAATACCAATACCAATTATAACTCTCGGTGTGTTTGTGCAATACTGCGCACTGGTGCTTTTATGTGAGAATACTCACTGGTGCATTTCTACAACGTATGGGAACTGCACAAATACCAATATGAATTATAAAAATCAGTGTGTTTGTGTGATACTATGCACTGGTTCATTTCTATAATACTACAAACCAGCGCGTTGATACGACCTGTGGGCACCGCTCAAATCCCAATACCAATTAGAACAGCCCCATGTGTTGTATCACCTACAGTGCGCCCAGTGCAGTTTTAGACCTTTATGGCCCACTGTATGCACCTTCGACCATCCCGGGCCGACCGTCTAAATGACACGCACCAATGCATTGACACCTGAGTAGTGCACCGATGAGAAAAACATCTGTAATAACCTTCAGCCGCCCAGTTTCTTTAGTTTTGCTAAAATTCCATTAGAAGCTCCGCCAAAACATCCGTTACCAAAAAAAGAATGTTGTAGAAAATGTATTTTTGACAATTTTGGCCAATTTTATAACACTAAAAGCTCCTTTATAACCTCTGCTAGAGGGTCTTTTCCTTGTAGTGCAAATCATGTCAAGGTGTGTTAGGAGTGTTGAGGAGTTTTATGCATCCCTGATTGATACAATTGGTAGAGCTTTATTATGCATTAAATAATTGTTGAGATTGCAACAAGATGATGAGCTTAGTGAAAAGAGTTGCCTTCACTAAGTGGGCCCGCAAGCTATTTTTGGTGCAAGTCTATTTTTAGACTATGTCTATTTTTAGACATGTCGATCATATTCTATGAGTTTCAGGATGCTATTTGTGGATGGTTGGTCAAGTTTGAAAAATAGATGGACTTCTATTTTTGACATACTGGGTGGAATCTATTTTTATATTGCCAGTCTAAAAATAGATATGTTGAATATTATTAGCTCTTAATAATATTTGGACTATAAACATTATCTTATTCTCTTGGAGCACTTCAGTTAAGTGCACACAGTAAAGGAGCTAATGTATGAATTATGCTATTCCCCCGAGGGTTAAGTGGAGCTATTGCATGGAGACTGGGCTATAACTCATGGATGTGATTTTGGGTGGAGTTATTGAGGTAGCTTCGGTGGAGTTGTGTTCCGCTTAACTCGCTAGACATAGTTGAGCTAGGCTGTAGTCTAGCCGATTGACACTAGTGAGAGTGGTGTGAATTAATTATTAATTAATTCACTAAATATTAACTCATTAATCAACTGAAGAATACATTAGTTAACTACAGTGCATGGACAGTTTCAGTGAAGACCAGTGGAGAGGTAGGTGAAAGAGCAGGTTGACTATTAGTTGTGACTATAGTGTTGCATGATTTGCAACACCCAGTGATTAGAGATGCCAATGAGGATTTCATGAGCAAGGCTGGACCAATTTGAGTTCATTCAGAGCCAATATTCAGCAAGGATTGTGCAGTAGAGGCAGACTAGCAGGTGGCAAAGATCGGTGCATGGATTTGCTAGATCGGGCTTGATTAGTGTGTAGAGATTGTATTGTACTGAGAGAATGATATGATAAGCTTTGTATGAGGATTTTTACATGATCTCTATGAAATATATTATATACAGATAGTTGGAGTTTTTAACTTCAGGGTTTCCCATTAAAACATTGTGTTCATATGTGTGAATCTTTATGGTTTAAATGTGTGCATGCAATTGATTTAATTTCCGCAAGTAATGATCAATAGTAGAAGAGATTCTGTATTATGCATGAAGTCAAATAGAGTGTGATCAGGTGAATCTTTGATGTATAACGCATTAGTTATATAATTTCTACATGGTATCAGAGTGATATTTATCATTGGAGTAATTGAAAATCATTGAAGCGGTTGAGTTTTGTGCTGGTGGAATTCGAATTTGTAGTAGTGTTTTATTGGTGTCAAAGTTGAGATGTCTTTCAACGGATTGCAATTGGAGTATGCCCTTAAGGGCAGCTCAAATTATATTGCATGGAAGGACAGGATGGAGGCATTTTTGGAGGATAATGGGTTGAAGGAGTTCATAGATGTAGAAATTCCAAAACCTACTTGAAGTGATGCTACCGCACTTGATGCATGTCAAAAGAAGACAACAAAATGTCGAAGGATTCTGTTGGAAGGTGTGAAGGGTCACATAGTTTCCAACCTTCATGGTAAAGCTTGTCCATTCTTGATGTGGAAAGCTTTGACAGACTTGTTCCGAGGAAAGAGTGACCAGAGGAAGTTGGCGCTCAAGGATAAACTCAGGAAGATAAAAATGGAGAAAGAAGACAGTATACCCAAGTACCTCACGAAGTTCGTCGAGTGCAAGGATGAGCTGGGAAGTGTGGGGGTTACTGTATATGAAGAGGACTTGGTGGGCTTGGCTCTCCTTGGTCTTCTGAAGAGTTGGCACTCCTATGAGGACTCTGTCAATGGTCAGGAGAAACTGCCGGGATGGGAGTGACTTTGGTTAGATCTTGTGTAGGAGGAGATAAGGTGGAGTACTAGGGACAGATCTTCATCAAAGAATGAAGATGAAGAAAATTGCGCTTTGGCTGCCAAAGAAAGGAAGGGGAAGAGCAAGAAGAATACTTCTCAATCTGGTGTGAAAGGCAAGCAGCAGGACATGTCCAAGGTGAAGTGCTTTCACTGTCACCAACACGGACATTACGCCACTAATTGTCCACAGAAGAAGAAAAATAAGCAGGTTGTTGGATCTGCAGGTGGAGATGCCTTAGCCTCACAGCTTGAGCTGGATTTTTCACTGATCACATGCTTTTTCTTAAGTATGATGGGTTCAGTGTGGTTTCTTGATAGTGGTGCATCTTTCCATATGACCATAGATAAATATTTATTTACTGATCTAGATGAGAAGGATCTTGGAGTGCACATCGAGATGGGCGACGATGGTAGATATAGTGCGATTGGTATCGAGACCATTTCCTTTGAGAGGGAGTCTGGAAAACCTTTCATCTTAAAGGATGTCATGCATGTTCCAGGATTGAAGAAGAATCTTGTCTCTGTGGCAATGTTGGAAGACAAGGGATATGATGTTGTATTTAGCGAGGGAAAGGCTTTCCTGCGAAGTAAGGCAACTGGTGAAACCCGGAGGACAGGGGTTCGAGTTAAGAACCTTTATCAGTTGCAGGTAGATGGCTACGCAAAAATGGCAGGCAAGGCAGAAAGAGTGGTGAGCCAGGATGAGGGCAAGCTATGGCACAAGAGATTGGGCCATCTTCACCATGGTTCTTTGAAAATTTTGCAGCAGATTTCTACCGGGGTTCCCAAGGGTACACTTGCATAGTCATATCAGTGCAAGGGATGTACTTTGGGAAAATTTGTGAAAGCCACCTTTCATGAGAAGGATAGTTGTGCCACGATGATCCTTGAGAGAATTCACACAAACATGTGTGGACCTTTCTCAGTAGCTTCGACAGCAAAGCACAGGTATTATGTGATATTTGTTGATGATTTTTCTTGTAAGTGTTGGATCTTATTCATGCAGAAGAAGAGCGAGACATACTCAAAATTCTATGAGTTCAAGGCACTGGTTGAGAAATAATCAGGGAAGCAGGTAAAGGCTCTTAGGAGTGAAAATGGTGGTGAATTCAAAGACTTTTGCAGCGTAGAAGGAATTCAAAGAGAGCTCATAGTGCCTCATAACCCACAGCAGAATGGGGTCGCGGAGTGAAAGAACAGAACGATTGTGGGTGCTGCATGGGTGATGTTGCATGATAAGGGCCTTCCCATACACTTGTGGGCTGAAGCTTGCAATACTGCTAACACAGAGGAATATTCTTGACTTCTTCAGTATTGTCAGCTAACACAGATTCATCAATCCTTTCGGGTCCATAGATTTGTGCAAAAGGATTTGGGACAATAGGATTTCTAAATTATAAACTTTGGTAATCCCATGGTGTTGAGAAAGTTCTCAAATACTGCAATGTCCTTTCAACACATTGAGAAGCTCTCATATGTGGTTTATTTCTGCAACAACCATTCTTTATTTCCCAATCAGCAAATGGTTCAAACAATTCATACTAGGCAAATGAATATGTACCTACAAAATTTTCATCATTTCTATGAAGAAATGCAGCATCCATTTCTTCGAAAAGATCTAGAATTCTTAAAGATTTTAAAAACCTTTGAACTTTTTCAGTCATATTTATTTCATCCAGATCCAACATTTTAGCTGAGGTATAAATAGCAAAGGAGAAATCTATACCCCCGATAATCTGATAATAATTCAATGTTTGCAACACTTTGATCATATCTTCAGTATACTCTCTTGACCAGTAATCATCAAGAGTTTTAAAATAAAGCTTCACCTTCATATTGGGTAACAGATATACCTTTACCAATTCTTTGTCTAGACCCAATAGAATTCCAACATTTTTGGACTACCATGCTTGACATCTTTGTATCCATTGATTTCTTCTAATTCTCAGTCCAACAACTTTATTGATTTCTTCAACCAAATCACCAAGAACCAATTCAAGAATCTGAAATCTTTTTACAAAGGTTTCAAAATTATCATCAGCAGAGTTCTTACCGGGAAGAACAAATATATTAGCTCTTTGATTAGAACAAAAATGGGTATGAGCTTTTTTCATGTCTCTGGTAAGAGAATCGGCTAAATAATTTGAAATACCCGAAACCCATTCGACATCAAAATCATACATTTGAAACCAAATCTGCCATGCCAATAATCTTCCTCTTGCGAGTTGTCTTGATATTTTTGCTGATAAGAAAAACCTGAAATTCATTGAGTCTGTTCTTATCAAGAACTTGGCAGGGGCTAAATATAACTCAAATTTTTGCATGCCATTAAAAATGGCGAGAGTTTCTTTCTCAACTGTAAAATAATTTTTATGATGAGTAAAAAATTCTCCAGATGCATAGGCACATAGAATTTCTTCTCCCATATCCTCCTTTCTTTCAAAAAGGACGGCTGCCCAGAAAGAATCAGAGGCATCCGTCTGAAGGATTAAGAATCCATTACCTAGCGGTTTGAGCTCGGGGAGTTTTTTGCATTCAGCTTTTAACAATTTAACTGCTGCAGTTGCTTCTAGTGACCATCCAGAATGTAAATGTTGTCAAATTGGAGCAGTTTTTTCTGACAATATAGGAATATATTTATGAACATAGTTAAGTACTCCTAGAAATCGCCGAATCATTTTAGTATCCTTTAGCTCATCAAGAAATTCAAAGACATTTGTCAGAACATGAGGTTGCATCTGAATTTTACCATTTACAACATGAATACCCAAAAAATCAATACTATCTTGAAACAGAAGCATTTTCTTTTCAGATAAAACAATACCGTGCTTTCTTGCTTCTTCAAGGAAAATCTGCAAATGCTTCATATGTGATTCAAGATCCTAACTATGAATCAGGATGTCATCAATATATACAACAATAAAATAATACTTACCAAAGATATAGTCCATTCACCTTTGAAAGAAAGCTGGAGCATTATTTAGACCAAATGGGACTACTTTCCATTGGTAAAAATAGGTGGGACATGTGAAAGCAGTTTTGTGGCAATCTTCCTCTTTGATTTCTATCTGGTAGTAACCAGATTTCATATCAAACTTACTAAATATCTTACTGTTCTGGATCTTTTTCATAATTGTTTCATGGTGGGGCAATGGATAGTTGAATCTCTTCATGATTCAATTCAATGGCTTATAATTGATTACCATTCGAGCTTTACCTCTAACTATCTCAGAATGATTTCTAACCAGGAAGGAAAAACAGGAATAATGAGAAGAACTGCGTTCAATCAACTGGAGACTTAATAGTTCTTCAATCTGCTTTCTAATTTCCTTTTCATCAGTTGGAGTGCATGGTATAAGTTTTCCTTTAACCCCATTGTCATGAAGAGTAACTATCTCTTGCTGGGGACTCTCTATACTCATTTTCAGAACAATTTTTTAATAATTCATCATAAATAGCCATTTGTTCAGGAGACCAATCAAGATTTCTATTTGCTTTCTGTTTTGTCTTAATCATGTCTTCATATATCTGCAACACTTAATGCCAATTATTATAATCATTCGGGGGCCTTTTTGCACCTGCTTTCTTCTGGCTATTTTCTTTTCAAACTTCTGAATTGGCCAACGTCAGTCTTGGAACTGAGATTGCCTTCTTATTTATATTCAAAATGATTTTGTCTTCACTAATTGTAACTGGAAACACATAATTTATAAACTGCATTCCAAGAAACAAACTTGTAGATGTATCATAGTGCTGTATTGCATAAATTTTACAATACTCCCCCCAACTTTTAAAGAAATATTGTCAACATAGTGGGTGAGATTTACTGATCCACCAATGGTCTCGAAAATAAGAATATTTTGCAAAGGTTTCCATAAACCTTTGAATAAATAAGGGCAAGCTAAATTGTTGGAGCCACCTATGTCAATAAAGGCATCCACATTGATTCATTCACCCTTCACTTGGACTTCAACAGGAATTTATAACAGATTGTTAGTTTTAACAATATTCTTGAGAAAATTATTTTCATCAATATTAACAGATGCTGGAGTAGGAAAAGATGATGACTGAGAGACTGTCTTCAGATAAGGGCAAAAAGAATTCAAAGTGGGTTGTGGAGGCAAGGAATGTAAAACGGATTGTGAATTCTTAGTACCAATATCTGTAGGAAGAGATAAAGAAGGAAAAATAGAGATAGTGTCATCTGAAAGATATTCAGATGTTTCATCAGTATATTCATCAGAACTAAATTGGTCACTAAAATGTAGTTCAGTGTCATGTTAGAGTTCTAAATAGTCATAGCATCTATTCATTTTCTGGCAAGTATCAAGAACTGACTCAGTATCTGACAAAGAAGCATCAGTTAAAATATATACATCTGACACTTCGTCTTGAGAATCAACCATAGACCAATTATCTACAAAATCATCGATCTATATACAGGCTTTCAATTTGTTAGAGGAAATTTTAGGACATTTGCTGGCGAAATGACCTTCTTGTTTACATATAAAGCATGCATTGTCTCTTTTGGGTTGCCGACGCTTTTTCAATTATTTAAATTTTCGGAAAGGCCGTCTAGGATTTGCTACTCTTTTGGGCTTGAATTTACCATACCTTTTAGATTTTCTCTTTTTGAATGGTGTCCATGGTAATACAGAACGACAAACATCAATACTAGGAGAAAATTCTTGAGCTTTCTTCTGCCAACAGAGATATTTAACTTTTTCTTGGCACCTAAATAAGATATCTATCCAATAGGTCTGTTCAATATTTTTCCCTTGAACTTCTAGATCTTTCATAATCAAATCACCTAAATTTCCAGGTAATTTGGACAAGAATGAAATCTTTTGGGTGGAATCATTGGTAAGATTAGCTTTATAGATTTTTGCCATATAGTCATTTCCAAACTGATCTAAAAACTTTAAATCTTTTAATTCCATTCTTGCTAGATCTGTGATAATCTGTTTCTTTTCATTTGTTGGTTCTAGGACAAATTGAGTTTTGAGCAGCAATTCTAAAGTAGCTAAACCTGCAGCAGCTACATTCATTCTTTCTTTGTCGGATGGCCCCATCCACCAGTCATAAAAAATTTCGGACATTCTTTTTTCGGCTAAGGAAAAAATGGAAATATTATCTAATCTAGAGACAACTTGCATTTTGTACAGGGCACCAATCCAAACTCTGATAGACTCTGCTGGATTTGTGGATTTATCTAAATCCAAAACATATCCACTAGAGTTGGTGGCAAACAAATCTTCCTCAACCCTTGGATATTTTGGGATTTCTCAAAAAACATGGGCTTTTTGGAGAGATGGCAGAATGAAGGATGGAAACTTAGAAGCATAATTTTCCAAAGTGGCTATTTCACTTTTTGGTTTTTGAAAATTCAATGGATTTACTGGTTCTATTTTATTCTCAGATGCTTGTGCATTGGACTCAACTTCACTTCCTTCTTGCTTTTCATCTATATCCCAATAGTTTGGAGTATCCATTGAGATAGAGAATTTTGGAACTCCGAATTCTCTCCTTTTCTTTTCCTTTTTCTTTTTCTCTTAAGCTTCTCTTTTTTGTTTCTCTTCTTATTGTCCATCATAGAGGAGTTTAAGATTAGCTAGAATTAACTCAGTCTAGGATCCGATATCATCAAGAACATCTTCAGCATGTGAACACCAGGTAGCAAGATAATTACCAATTTGATAGGTCTGGTCTAGGTCATTAGTGTTTAATGCATTATGCTCAATCAAAGGAGCACAGTCAGCTCTTGTAGCAGGCTGCTTTGACATAGAAGAGCTAGTGCTAAATTTAGTCTTGGGAGGCCATTTTCCACCTTTCACAAAATGATGATTAGCATACTTCCATTCTTTGACAGGGGAAAAATGAGTACTAGAAATACGATGCATATTATTTATAGCAAGAAAAGGTTTAGACTCTAGTATATACAATTTAGTAGAAGATATCACAGGTTCCGAAAGAAAGACTTCTTCAATTGGAGGAAGATCAACTCTTCGTGAAGAAGAGGCTTCAATAGCAGAGACAGGGACAACGTAACGACGAGGCCTGACAATAGGTCTAGGAATCTCTGGTTTTTTAGGAATGAGCTTAACTTGGCCATCAGAGATAGCAACTCATTTGATTTTTGATTCAGGCTTTCTATCATCTGCAATAGACTTATATTGGAAATACCAGTTATTTGGTAATTCAGTAGGATCATATAGGACACCTTCAACTTGAGCATTTGATAACCCACCATTAACACAGTCTTTCAAGACAGGTTGTTTAAGTTTAGGATGAGTTGTATTAGTTAACTGAAAGGAATTTTGAACCAACACAGACAGATAATCACTGTCTTCTGTCATTTGGAGTCCTTGAATGCAAACAATGAGTTTCCAAAAATATTTTAAATGAACATCAGTTAAAATGATTGAATAATATGGAAATATTGTACCATACTGGCATCCATTAGACAAGTTACCCATGATTGTTCCAATCCTAGCATGATCATAGTTCTGGTGACGAGTATCAAAGACTTTAGCAATACAAGGAGTATTTAAACCATGACGAAATAAAGGGGCAAGACCAATTCGAATACCTCCAAAATGGAGATAAGAATACTTCTTATCCTTGGTGTATTGGTGAAATTTCTTGATTTCATCATTAGAAAAGAGATTTAAGGCAACTGTTTGGACAGAAGGACCAGAAATCTTGATAGTAACTTCAAATTCTTTCAAAAAGGATTTTCTTTTGAAAACATAAGACAGAGGAATTTTATAGACATCAGTTGCATGGAGTGTAGGAGGATTCCAACTCTCAGGATTTTCAATAGATTCATGAGTTTCATTAGGATCTAGATCAGATTCTATTACGCGAGACGCTACTTTAGTAACAACTTTGCGATCAATTGAGGAGAAAGAGCGTAAGATATTTTCCATTTCAAGAATCGACAACAAGGCTCTGATACCAATTAAGATGATGGACTCAGTAACTTACTTGAATCATTGAAGGGGTAGCTGAAGTCTCTCACACCATCCAACACGGGCACGGGAAATACGAGAACACACATGACACCTCCGGTCTTCTGCTCGCTTTACAATCCCGACTTATGGTGATCTTGAAACAAACTATCCTCAGACAGGTGGCCCAACGGATAGATAGTTATTTCACTGGTCTTAGATTCACCAAGAGTGAGGTGGATCCGAACCTATACCAGATTGTGGTGGAGGGTAAGTTGTTGATCATTGTACTTTATGTAGATGATTTGATTTTGACGAGTGATGAAAATTTGATACTCTTATGCAAGGCTAATCTTGCAAAAGAGTTTGAGATGAAGGACTTGGGTCTCCTTCATTATTTCTTGGAATTGGAAATTTGGCAACGCAATGATGGATTGTTTGTGTCTCAAGGCAAGTATGCCCGGGAGATATTGGAGAAGTTCAAAATGCAAGGCTGCAAGCCTATCGACACTCCTCTTCCTGGTGGTTGGAGGAAAGAGGATGCTACATCGGTAGAGGTAGTGGATGCCACTGTTTACCGAAAGTTGGTGGGGTCACTTATGTATCTAGTCAATACACGACTTGACATATGCTACACCGTTAACCAGCCTTCACAAGCTATGGTTAAGCCTACCAAGCTCTTTTGGAAGGCAGGAAATCATGTACTGAGATATCTCAGAGGCACATCAGAATATGGATTATGGTACAGACAGTCGGATGAGGTGAAGCTGCATGGCTTCATGGATGCAGATTGGGAAGGGAGCCCAATGGACAAAAAGAGCACATCTGGGGGGATTTTCAGAATCGAGTCTACGATAGTTTCTTGGTACAACAGGAAGAAGATATCCATGGTACTCAGTTCAGCGGAGGCCGAGTACATGGCAGCAAGTTTGGCTGCATGTGAGGCTATATGAATGAGGAAGATCCTGGTCGGGTTGTTTGGTTCACACTTAGATCCTACTGTGATATATTGTTGCATCAAACTCTTGGTTAATCTAGTATTTCATGATATATCTAAACACATTGACATCCAGTATCATCATATCAGAGATTGTGTGCAGCGGAAGATCATGTTACTTTCTTAAATTCCTACGGAGGATCAGGATGCTGATATCTTGATGAAGGCTCTCACCAGGAGAAAATTTGAATACAACATAGGCAAGATCGGGGTGGCAGATAATCCCTATATTTTTGAGAGGAAGTGTTGAGATTGCAAAAAGATGATGAGCTTAGTGAAAAGAGTCGCCTTCACTAAGTGGGCCCATAGGCTATTTTTGGCGCATGTCTATTTTTAGACATGTCGATCATATTCTATGAGTTGTAGGATGCTATTTGTGGATGGTTGGTCAAGTTGGAAAAATATATGGACTTCTATTTTTCGACATACTAGGTGGAATCTATTTTTAGATTGCCAGTCTAAAAATAGATATGTCGAATATTATTAGCTCTTAATAATATTTGGATGATAAACATTATCTTAGTCTCTTGGAGCACTTCAGTTAAGTGCACAGATGTGGAACAGGAACTGACAGAAGGAATTACGCTATTCCTGAGGGTTAAGTGGAGCTATTGCATGGAGACTTCAATTAGAACTCATGTGACAGAGTTTGGTGGAGTTATTGAGGTAGTTGGTGGAGTTGTGTTCAGTTTAACTCAGTTAGACACAATTGAGCTAGTTATATCTAGTCTAACTGATTGATACACTAGTGAGAGTGGTGTGAATTAACTATTAATTAATTCACTAAATATTAAATCATTAATCAACTAAAGAATACATCAGTTAACTACAGTGCATGGATAGTTTCAGTGGAGACCAGTGGAAAGGTAGGTGAAAGAGCAGGTTGACTATCAGTTGTGACTATAGTGTTGCATGATTTGCAACAACCACTGATTGGAGATGCCAATGAGGATTGTGTGAGAAATTCTGGACCAATTCGAGTTCATTCAGAGCCAATATTCAGCAGGGATTGCACAGTAGATGCAGGCTAGCAGTTGGCAAAGATCGGTGCATGGATTTTCTAGATCGGGCCTGATTAGTGTGTAGCGATTGTATTGTACTGAGAGCTTGATATGATTAGCTTTGTATGAGGATTGTTACATGATCCCTATGACATATATTATATACAGATAGTTGGCATTTTTAGCTTCAAGCTTTCCTGTTAAAACACTGTGTTCATATGTGTGAATTTTTATGGTTTCAATGTGTGCACGCAATTGATTTAATTTCTGCAAGTAATGATCAATAGTAGAAGAGATTATGTATTATGCATGAAGTCAAATAGTGTGTGATCAGGAGAATCTTGGATGTATAATGCATTAGTTATATAATTTCTACAATAATATGGTCCCTTCACACACTAGTGTAACTATCGGAGTACAACGCCAAATTTTCTACCCATATGTACTAGTGGGGGTTCAAGATTAGGGGTTAACGGTCATAGGTTAAGAGGATAAGGGCTTAGGTCTTATGGGGTTCATGGATTTTAGGTTAGGGGTTAGTGGCTTGAGGTTTAATGGGTCAAGGGGTTAATGGGTTATTATTTATGATTGTATTGGTTAATGGATTATGGCTTGGGAGTTAAAGGGATAGAAATTTTAGTTTTTTATGGGTTAAGTGATTATGGATTGTGATAAGGGACCCCTAATCCCCTTATCACCACTCTTGGGGTTTCCCCTATGGATTTCTTTCATTGAATTCCCCCTAGGCCCCTTATGCCATATGAAATTAGGTCCTAAGTTTCCTTCTCATTATCTAATGCTAGGATTATAGATCTTACTAAACCATGCTTGAAACTCCCCTTGCCCTATTCAATCCACAAAAAGATACCCCACCCACCTTTTTGGTCATACCATTCAACTTGTCATAATTTTATGAACCCCAAAATTTTGTCCCAATGCCCTACAACTACACCCTTGGTTAACCTTGGTTAAGGGATTAAATGCATTAGGGTTTATGGGTTTTGATAAGGTATCCCATGATCCCCTTATAAAAAATATTAGGGCTTTCCCAATCAACTTCAATTACATAATACGTAAGACAAATTGAGAGAAAAAGACAAGGAACTTAGAAAATTGAAAGCAGTTATTGAAGAATTAATGGAATGAAAAGCTACCATGGAGGTGGGGAAATAAAATGGTGGAGCTAATCCAAAACCATCCAACAACATAAGAATTACATGTGTAAACTATTTAATTTTTTATATATGTTTGGAAATAAGGTTGAGTTTTAACTATGTTTTCTCCTCTTAATGTATCCTCTAGCCCCACATATGTTGACAGCATTAGTGCAATTTTGTTTAGAAGTAAGTTATTCCTAAATAAAAAGGATGTGTTCTCACTAGATGTAAATGGGAGATCCAATTGTAAGATGACCTTGGTCAGCTCTGTATTGAAGGTACAAAAAAGGGGTTCAAATAGGGATGATCCTAGATATGGATAGCTTGAATATTGAACCATTAATCTAGTTGAGGACTGTTTGTTTTAGTTTCAAATAGACTTGGAGAAAACTAAGGGAAATAGAATGTTGTTTTGAGAATGTTGTGGACAAAACCTTTGAGAAAGGTTATAAAATAGTATGGGATTGTTACCCATACATTTATTAAGATAATGGACCAACGTTAAAGGATGATGACAAATAAAGGGGTATCCTCATATCCTCTTTTTTCTTTTGAGTGGACATAAATTATGTTTATGTCGTGCATGGAGATGAATATTAATTTATGCCTATGAACTTAAATCCATTTGTGGAAATTAGAATACCATATTCGTTTCCTTTGAAATCAAATACATGGAGGATATTTGGGGAAAATGTGACTCTATAAAATGTAGATAATATTCGGGGACCTTGACGCTATTTTTCTTAGACCCTAGAAGTGCTTGGAGGTTGTATTTGTAGGGTTTAGTGGAAAAAATCCTAATATGACCAAGAATATTAGCGTTGGAGCACCTATGGCTTAAGAGAAAAGCTTATGATTTCTAGGAGCTAAGGGGTTTATGGGTTTAAGAGTTAGGGTTTATGGGTAAAGGGTAAAAGGTCTAGGTGTTAGGGGGTTGAGGGCTAGGAGTGGGAGGTTTATGGGGTTTATGGGTTATAGGTTAATAGATTGGTGGTTAAGGGCTACATGGGTTAAGGGTTAAGCATCAAGGGATTAAGGGTCAGGGGATTTATGGGTTAAGTGCTTAAGGATTATGGGATTTAGGTGTTACTACGCTAAGGGGCTAGAGGTTAGGGGTTAAGGAGTTAAGGATTTAAGTGGTTAGGGGTTAAGGGTGAAGGTCCAATGTTCAAGAGGATAAGGGGTTAGGGCTTCAAGGATTCTAAGTTATGGGTTAGGGGCTTAGGGTTGAAGGGATCAATGGGTTAATAGGTTATGAGTTATGAGTGTAGGGCTTAAGGGATTATTGATTTGGGGCTAAGGGGTCATATAATTTAGTTTTTATGGGTTAAGGTCTTATCGGTTGCGATAATGGGACTAGTTATCTCCTTATCACAACTATTGGAGATTACCCTATCAATTTCTCTCATTTTCTTTCCTTTAGGTCCCCTAGCCCCTTTTCCATGAGGTCCTACGACCCCTTCTCATTCTCCAATCCTAAGATTACAGATGTTAGTAAACCATGCTCAAAATTTTCACTTCTACCAATACATGCTACCCTTATGTCCCCTTTACCCGTTCAATACACCAAAGATCCCCCTCCCCATTAAAAATTCATGAGAATTGAACATTTGCAACTGTTCATTTAAGCCTGCCTCTAACAGTTTAATTCTAATGAATTTTGAGAGGGGGGGGGGGGGTGGGTTGTCCAAAACTGGGTCTAAAAGTTACATTGTCGTAGAGAGGAATTCATATATCCCACAATGGTATGGAGATATGTCAACGTTTCAAATCCAAAAGAGGATCCATCATCAGGAAAACGAATCGTGAAAGAAGATATGAATGGAGGAAGAATAAATACAAGAAATAAGAACAAAAACCAAAACTAGAAGGTCAGCCACAAAGTCTACAAATTTTCTAAAAAAAAATGGAAAATTATATGATTTAATAAAATTTTTGATAAATAATTAATTTATTTTTTTAATTTTAATTTTTTAAATTATATGATTTAATAAATTTTTGATAAATAAATAATTTTAATTTTATTTAATTTTAATTTTTTATATTAATTTTAATTTTACAAATAAATACATAATAATAATAATTACTTATTTTTACAAATAAGTAAATATTGACACATAATAGTTATTTCTTTATAAAAAAATAGTAGTTAAAATTAAACTAAATAAATAACCTAGCTAATCATTAGAACTTATAATCTTAATTATTACTAAAATATATTAATTATGATTCATTTTATAAATAAATAATTATTAGTAATAATTATTAATTTATAATAATTATAAGTAACTTTTAATTTAATAATAATTCTTATTAATTACATTTTTGAAAAATTAATGAATCATTAGAAATAAAATAAATAATTATTAATAAAAATTATTAATTTATAATAATTATAATATATTTTATAAATTAATAATAATAATAATAATAATCGTGAATTTTAACGGTGGTTCAAGGATTCTAAATTAGGGTTTGAGGTTAAGGGGTTAGTCGCTTAGACATTAAAGGATCAAGGGGTTAATGGTTAACAGTTGTGAGTTTAGGGCTTAAGGGATTATGGCTTGGAGGTTAAGGGGATAAGGAATTTAGTGGTTATGGGTTAATGGCTTATGGGTTATGATAATGGGGCCCTTAATCAACTTATCACAACTATTTGAGTTCCCCTATCAATTGCTCATTTTGTATTCACTCTAGACCACCTAGCCCATATGACATAAGGTACTAAGGCCCCTTCTCATTCTCTAATGCTAGGATTATAGATCTCAGTAAACCATGCTTGAACCTCTCACTTCTACCCATCCATGCTACTCTCATGTTGCCTTGACCTATTCACTACACCAAAAGATCTCGCACCCACAAAATTCATGATAATTGAACATTTGGAGGTGGCCATTTAATAACCACCTCTAAAAGTTTAATTGTACTGACTATTTTTTTTTTTGGGGGGGGGGGGGGATGGGGGGAGGGGGGGATGATGTGGGGGTTTCTCTGAAACTGTCTCCAAAAGTTAAATTGTCATTACCTTTAAGGGGTGTTGTTAAACAAAATCCCTTAAAAGTCACAACAATTCAAATTTTATATTTGTTTTTGGACACCCCCCCGCCCCAACCCCAAAGTCATGAGAATTAAAATTTTATAGGCGGTTGTTAAAGGGCCGCCTCCAAATTTTCAATTCTCATGAATATTTTTTCTTTTCGAGGGGGGGGGGGGTTAAAAACTTCCATGAAAAATATATTTATGAGAATTCATTTAAACACCCCACCCCCTCCCCCACCCAAAAACACACACACACAAAAAAGTTATGAGAAAACATTTTTAGAGGTGGTTGTCAAAAACCCCATCACCACCCAAAGTTCAATTTTCATGACTTTTTCGGGGGGTTTTAAAAAAAACACCGTGAAAAATATATTTAGGGAAAATAATTTAACCCCCCCCCCCCCCAAAGAAAACACTTATAGAGGTGGTTGTTAGAAAACCCACCAAAGAGGTTAAATCCCTAAAAACACTTTTAGGGTTGGTTTTGGGAAGATTGCCACAAGTCAAACCATCACTCTCCTACTTTCCAATAATTGATCTCAAATAAATTTAATATTAAACCATGCTAACACATGTTAGTCATGCTAAAACTTAGTAAGTGCCAATGTGTATCGAGTATTGTTATGCATACTATGGAGTGGCAACGCATGAAGAATATGAGGGAGTTCCAGGGAGTGTCAACAAGTGTTAGCCATGTCAAGGAGGAAGTGAAAAGGTATTCTTAGTAGTGCTAAGGCATGCTAAGGAATACCATGGCATGTTAAGGAGTTCCAGACTATGCTAGGGAGTTCTAGGGTGTGTGTTGGGCCAGAATTGTGAATTACGGATAAAGCACACTTCTCTAGACAAGTATTAGTCTAGAACAATAGGTGAAATACTATATGACTATTACTCCTAACTCATAACATATACATAGAGAGGATTGGAGGCTTACTTGTTTAGTCGCTTCTAAATGGCTCCTTCTGTCGCTTATGTTGCAGCTTCAAATTCAAGCAGTTTGTGAGCTGAATGCTTCCTGCAAGAAAGAACACTGAAACAACAGAAGATGCAATAAGATAGATATCTATTCAAGCTAGTTAGCTAAATCAATAAAGCATAAACCATACACATCAACTAAGTTCGTGCAATATGGACAATCAAAGTCAATACAGATGCATATAGGGAAAAATAAGCAGTACCCTTTATTAATGATAGAAGGAAAGGTTACAACCTAGTGACTGATTTGAAGTGACCTTCCAGCAACGATCCCAAGCCCCATCATAGTATAAATCTCTCCAACAGAAACTACACAAATATAGCTCTCAATTGAAAATTCTTCAGCATTTCTCTACTCAAATTCTTCTCTTTAAGCACTTAGATCTGTGCTCAATTTATAGATGAACTATAGGTTGTTTTGAAATAAATGATTTTACAATAATAGGCAAGACATGTTTACAGTCATGTAGATGTCAAATGGACACTTGGATCCCAAGCTTGACACAAGTGAACTCTTCTAGAAGGCACTGGCCAAGTGGAGATCCCAGAACAATGAGAATTTCGCTCCCAATGTGACCAACGCACCTGTGAATGTCGGGAAGTGCTTTGCAGAGTAGCCTTGGATGGGGCTACCTACATATGAAACACACTTAGGCCCCTTAGAACCTGCGTTGATGAGCTTTCATATGCTATATAATAAGCTTTAAACCATGGAAACCTTTGCTTGATGAAAGTCATTCTTGATTTGTCCTGTTTTTTATCTTAGGCCATGTAGAAACTGAAATGATAGGGAATGATAGACACTTGATCATTAGTGCTGGAGATGATGTCCAATTAACCAGGTCATTGGGAATGGTACCCAAATTGACCTATAACAATTCCCCCCTAAAGCATGAGATCCAAATAATAAGAACATTTGATTGAGATGCTTTACACTGTGATGAGCCTTGAAACAAAGCGGAGTGGTCACCTGCATCAATATTACAATATATTACATCATGATATGTCCTCTTTTATCATAGTTGTTGAGGGTAGGCATTCCCATATTCAGAACATAAAATAATCTAATAACATGTACATAATTAAGAAAGTCATCTACATTGGAATGTTGCCTAGATGTAGACATGCCTACAAATATAGGCCCATGTTTGGATGACAATCTGTATGTAAGGTCACCATACAGATGATGTGTACAACAATCCTGAAATCGCAGCCCGGATGGATGAAACTAGATCCGGGGTCTTCTTATCGCATTCACTCGATCATTCAGGTACAACTCTAGCCATGCAAATATATGATTTGTAGTCGAACATGAAAGACATCGTTTGACTACCAACCAATGATGTGAGCTATTAAAAAACGCGAGAGAACCACCATCAATGTTAATGGCCCTGAAGGTACTACAATA
Source organism: Pinus albicaulis (assembly GCA_034641835.2). Classification (NCBI taxonomy): domain Eukaryota; kingdom Viridiplantae; phylum Streptophyta; class Pinopsida; order Pinales; family Pinaceae; genus Pinus; species Pinus albicaulis. The sequence goes on from JAXQQM020081730.1 coordinate 28,370, forward strand.
CATTTCCTAAGGCGTGAATAGATGATTTGATGTCGAATGCCAAAAAAAATCTTTCGGTCAACGTTCCATAAGCGAGGATCTTGTCGATGTTGTGACAAGCCTCATGGTACTGGAATCTGATGTTTCTAAGTGAACTTCTTGGATATTGATTTGACGTCAATAGGAAATCAGCTTATTGCAAAACAGGAGTTACTGATTTTGAAGACAAGGGTATGACTTTATATAGCAATATTCAGGGATGATGGTCATGAAAATGAATGTTTACGAGTATTGTATACGAATGAGTTTTTAATCACCGGATGAATTCTCTTGAACATATCGACGACACTGTGATGAGTTGGCAGCATTGACCCAAAACCGAAGTGAAGGTATGTTGAACCATAGGTATGAATGAACCGTCAAGATGATTATCCAACCCAAATAGTCACAAACATGGAGTGAAATAAGTGTCATGCTCAAGAACGACTTGCTACCAAAAAGAAACTTTGCTTACTTTTCCCAAATTTTCCCCGGTCATTTGTCAACTAGTACCTCTTCATTTTTTTTTAACAAGCTTTAGGAGGATAACATTTTCTTGATCTATAATTCAACCCTTCGGGCAAATAAAGTATCTCTATTTAATAATTTAACGAGTCTAGCAATGAATGAAAATCGATTCTTGCCATGATTGACAAGCCCGTCACTATTTTATGTTTTAACGAGCTTAACGATAGTGATAGCCCGATCCTTTTTCATATTTAGAGAGTCTGAAAAAGAAGATGAAAGAGAACTCCAAAAGTACTTTTTCGTAAATTTGTCTCTCAGATCTGAAAAAGTGTAAAATAATATCTGAAAGAACCTCTTTGGTCATGTTTTCCTTTTTCGTAAATAATCCATCTCAATCCGGAAAAGGGTTAAACTTATACTGAGTATATATAAATTCATTTACTTTAATGAGCTCAAAAAGACAAGTGCTCGGTAATATTTTCACATTATCGGAGTCTGAAAAGAGCTGAAAGAAGACTCCAGGGGTTCCTTTTTTGCCGTTATAGAAGCTAGAAAAAGAGATAAAAGTGTACTTCAAATCCTTTTTCATTTTTAACAAAGCTCAAAAAATAAGGAGAAAATTATGCTTTGTGTTCATTTCATTCTTTCAATAAATCTGCATGACTAATCTATTCATCAGTTGTATTTCATGTTCAAAACAACATCAAATGGATTAAAAATACCTGTTACATGATAAAAACATAATAAAACGATAGTCATAGCAATAAATTTATCTTACAAACAATTAAATGACTATTTCAAAGTAGTTTCACTATTCATTTTTACAATTCCATAGTTACCATTTTCAATGTGGAGCTCTGAACCTGATTTTGCCCCCGAACTTCAGCAGTCAATTGCATGCAATTAGTAAGAAATTTTTGAATGCCCCCTGCAAGAGCACATGTCGATTGCCCACTACAAGAGAAGATTCCCCCCCAAGCTTCATTTCATTCATCTGGTTACTAATAGATGGATAGAATGAAGGTTCATTTACAAGATCAGGTGGAAGTCTCGTCATAATTAGGAGAGGATTTGTTTCATTTTTTAACGAGATTGACACAGAAAAAAAACTATGCTCATGACCTATTTCACTTTTTAACGAGGTTGACACAAGAAAAATAACCATCATCATAGGCACTTGTTCCATTTTTTAATGAGGTTAACACAAGAAAAAAAGAACCATCCTCATAGGTACTTGTTTCATTTTTTAATGAGGTTGACACAAGAAAAAAATAACTATCCTCATAACTTTGTTTCATTTTTTAACGAGGTTGACACAGAAAAAGAACTATCCTCGTAACTTTGTTTCATTTTTTAACGAGGTTGACACAGAAAAAGAACCTTCCTCATTGTGGAGTTTTACTAGTAAGTGTGTGTTGGAGAAGACGTAGTCTAATAGAGTCATCATTTAATGAGTTTGATGAACACCAAAAATGATAAGTTATAACATGCATTGACAGGTCTTCTCCAAGGCTTCCATTGAATTTTGGAATTTCCGAGGGTAATTTCTGTAAGGTCACCCGAAATGAAGGAGAATAACTGATGGGACCAGCTTGATATTGCATTGAAGATGTGAATAAAGGATCAAGCCATTTAGTACTCATAAAGGAGGAACCAGATAGGATTCTAGATGATGATATGGGTTAATTCAATGGAAAAAACATCGAAGATGAAGAAACAGTAGATTTTGTCGCAATTGTAAAAGATGGTTCAGTATGGGATGTTATCTCAACCATGGTCAAATGATCCAGTGTATACCCTATAGAATTTACGGGAACTTGAAATGAAACAGGATCAACAAAAGCAAAGGAAGGTGATTGAGGAAAATACTCATACAGGTAAAGCTCCTACCGAAAATGATTTGGAGTTAAAGGTGTATCATCTTGTGGGATTTCTTCAATTGAAATCAAACCAAGTGGAATAACTTCACCATCTGGCATGAAGTATATTTCAAGTGGTTGACTGCGAGATATGGGAGACTCAATGACTACAATAGATTGTGGAGTGACCAATATAGAAACAACTTCTGGTTGTTGACTTCAAGATCAAGATTTTCTCCACTTAGGGAAGATAGCAACTGAAATATAAGGGGATGATATACCCTATTTCATTGGTCCTGGGGATGATGTCTAGTTTGACCAATAACAACTACCCCCTTAAACACAATGGGATCTGGATCAACTTCCAGCTAAACAACGACGAGTTCGGGAGGTATGGTCTCACAGATTGGATGGATTGTGACCACTGGTAGCTATGAGGACTTTATCTCGACAATAGTAGACAAACCGGGATTTGTAGAAACAACTTGTACCAACTCTGGTATATGGGAAGATGATGCTTCACTAGGGTACTGATAGTACTAGTTTCGCTAGAGTGATGTCGCCTTTACTGACCAAGAGTAACTTCGGGTGGTAAAGGTGGTTTCAATGTTATTCTACGCGAATGATGGGGGAAAGTATTTTGTTCTTCCATGATTACTGATTTATTTTAACCAAAACAATAAAAATAAAAAGAGGGTAATGCTAGGCAACAGGGTTTACCAAGAAACTTTGAACTGCAGAATACCTCTTGGCAAACCAGGAAGAACAGGCAGGTAATCTCCTCGAATGTTGTGTTCGGTGTATCACAATATACAAGGTGGCCGAATCGGTTCACTATGGATGGATAGCACCTAAACGTTGTCCTCCCAAATATACCCGAGGGTAAGTGAAGGCCCAAGTCTGTATTAGCGCTGTCTGATGCGAAACCGCACAATGAGAGCACCCCCTTATACTTATCGTACTATAACACCGCCTGATATACCTGAAAGTACGTGGAAAAGCTACGATATACTTACATATGTGGAGTCAGGTATCACACTCGGAATGTATTGCAGACAAGTTAACGATAGCTGCTATGTTTTACGACACTGGAACACGTCTGTAGCCTAGACCTTCTAAATTTTATCATTATGGTTCTAATGTGTTGTTAAGTAAATTGAGATTAATTTTATGTTGATCTTGCTTAACAATTTTCCTTTCAAAGGTTCACTGCGATGATGTGTTGGACAATTCCTAAAATTCAAACTAAGAATGATAAGAAATCTTTCACTTTCAACTTTTTTAATGAAGAACCCAGCTACTAAGGGAAGAGAGCAAATAATTTGAGAGAAAACAAATCAATGAACAAAACAAATCAACGAATCTCAAACTAAATTCAGATTTCCTAATTTTCCTTTTGCAAAACACACATTATTTTACATGCAAATACAAATTTTTCTTTTCAATTTCTTTAATGTTATGAATGCAGAAAATAAACTAGGTGCACTAAATCAACAATTCAAATTATTTTTACTTTCGAGAAATGAAGAATACAAACAACAATTTCTCTTTTGAAGGAAAAATGAGGATTTCAACAACAATTTCTCCTATTAAGGAAATGAATATTTTAAGAAAATTTATTATTTTGAAAGCAAATGATTATTAATGTGACCATAAAATGTACTTTGAAATCAACTTGCCAATGATAAATAATTTTTTTTTTTTTAAACAACATTGAACAAATTTTCAGTCAAAGTAGAAGAAGTATATAGAATCACTAGTCAATTGAGCATCAAACTTTTCAAAACACAACAGAAAACAAAACTGAAGCAAATTGCAAAGGTTAATTCAATGGAATCTGGGTACTTTCAGGAGTCATCGCAGTCTCCAAAGGGATACAGTGCTCTGCAAAGCACCGTGTCCTGTCTAAGGGTGCGTTGGGCGTAGTATACAAAGAAAAATACTACTGTTTAACTCACTATATTTTCAAATTAAGCTCTAAAAAAGTTTAATCTTTATGAGTAACAACTATTGGGTGGATAAACAAAGAAAATCAGAGGCTTAAACACCTAGATCTAAGAGAAATTTTCCCCAGTGAGGTTGCCAATTTGTTGGGCCAGAATTGTGAATTAGGGATAAATCACGCTTCCCTAGATAGGTGTTAGTCTAGAACAACAGGTGAAAGACTATACGACTATTTCTCCTAACTCAAAATAGATACACAGAGAGGATTGGAAGCTTACTTGTTCAGTCACTTCCAAATGGCTCCTTCTGTCGCTTCTGTCGCAGCTTCAAATTCAAGCGGTTTGTAAGATGAATGCTTCCTGCAAGAAAGAACACTGAAATAGTAGAATATGCAATAATATAGATATCTATTCAAGCTAGTTAGCTAAATTAGTAAAGCATAAACCATACACATCAACTAAGATCTTGTACTATGGAAAATCAAAGTCAATACAGATGCATATAGGGAAAAATAAGAAGTACTTTGTATTGATGATAGAAGGAGAGGTTACAACCTAGTGACTAATTTGAGGTGACCTTCCATCAAAGATCCGAATCCTCATCACAGTATAAATCTCTCTAGCAGCAGCTACACAAATCCAACTCTCAATTGAAAATTCTCCAGCATTTCTCTACTCAAATTCTTCTCTTTAAGAACTTAGATCTGTGCTCAATTTATATATGAACTGTAGGCTGTTTTGTAATCAATGAATTTCCAATAATAGACAAGACATGTTTCCAGTCATGTAGATGTCAAATGGACAATTGGATCCGAAGCTTGACACAAGTGAACTCTTCTAGAAGGCAGTAGGCACTGGCCAAGTGGAGATTCCGGAACAATGAGAATTTCACTCCCAATGTGACCAACGTACCTTTGAATGTCGGGAAGTGCTTTGCAGAGCAGCCTTGCATTGGGCTATCTGCATATGCAATGCACTTAGGCACCTTAGAGCCTGCGTTGGTGAGCTCTCATATGCTATTTAATAAACTTAAAACCATGGAAACCTTTGCTTGATGAAAGTATTTTTTGATTTGTCTTGTTTCTTATCTTAGGGCATGTAGCAACTAAAATGATAAGGAATGTGTTTGGTCAATTTAGTGTGTCCTAAATTGCTACATTAATTTATCAATCCGGGATTCGTAAGCTGATGAAGTGTGGCACACTATATGTGCAAGATAACCTATCTCTTACTTTTTTTCGTTTTTTGATTTTTATGAAATTCTAAAAGACAAGTATGGAGACAAATATTCAAGACAATGATGTCCTTCTAATGATTTTCCAAACTTCAAAAGAATTTTAAAACACACAATGAAAAAATTAATTCTTCAAAGAAAATGAAATTGCATCACTATTCTAGTCAAACAAACAGTGGACTACTGATCATGAAACTCATTATCCTTGCTGCTGTCCAAATAAAAAAGAAACTATGCTTAAAGAAATCCAAGAGTTGCAACAAAGTAAATCTAAATCAAATTACATCAACTTATATTCTGATCCCTCACCATTAGTCCAGCTATGGCTTTCGGAGGTAACCATAAACAACTTGAGTAACCTAATATCTAACTTGCAGAAAAAGAAACCAATATCAAACTACACACTCATACTTCAATCCCTCACCATTAGTCTAGCTATGGCTTTCGGAGGTAACTGAAAATGACATGAGCAATTTAATATTTCTAACTTGCAAAAAGTAAACTAATATCAAACTAGACACTCATAATTCAATCCCTCACCATTAGTCCAGCTATGGCTTTCGGAGGTAACTGAAAATGACATGAGCAATTTAATATATCTAAATCTAACTACTGAAGCAAATGTGCAAGACTGAAATAAACAAAGAAGTACTGGAATTAAACAAAAACTAAGAAAAATAAATTAGCAGCAGAACAATATTGATTCCATGTCATTAGTCAAAAGATATGCAAATTCCCGGGCTGCCTATTTGTAATCTGAAACAAGAACACTGATCAGTTAACAACAACATAAAACATGAAAGATTATGGACAGAAGTAAAATGTAAAGCATGAAAGATTATAAATAGAGATGAAGCATAAATACCATGAAAGATGCAATGTATAAACACATGAATGATTATGGCACAATGAATTTAAAGAAACGAAACAAGAAACTATACAGTAATGCACAAAACCTCAGCGTGTGCAGGGGCCCTCTGCACAGACCTCGGGCAACGGCCTTCAAATACGAATTACGCTTGGAAACAGAGTCTTCTTATATATTAAAATGCAGTCATAACAGAGAAATGATATTACAGCACAGTGGCAACGCAATTACATTACAGAGCTATATGGAGGCTAACTATTATGCGTATGAAAACGTGTTATTTATAACAAAGGTGATATAACTAATTCCCTAAAGTTTGTGCTGATAGAGACACGTGAACCATCACGTCCAGAGATCCAGCATCATGGCCGCAGTGAGGAGTAAATCTATGAAGAGTGGATGTTGGATTCAGTTTATGGGGCCGTTTACAGGTGTTGATGTGTCTCCCGTAAATTAGAAACGGTCATACAAATCTTCATGTGATGAGAAACAGAGTCCTGTCACCGTGGGACTCTACGGTTGACTTCCACTTGGCCACCTTTGACCACAGCCTCCTTAGGTGAATTTGCCCGAGCCAATAGGACATGATCCATGTCCACATCATTTATGACTTTCCCATGTGGCTCGATTTTCCTGAAGACACCTTCAACATAGACTTTCACAAAATGGTTGCGGAAAGTTGCAGCAGCTGCAGAAAGTGGCAAGATTCCGCAGCTAAATGAGAAAAAATCTAAATCAAACAGCAGACACAAAACATAGTTAAAAACCATTTTAGATGCTCTTTTACAATTAATATGCAATTATATTGACAACTTAGAAGGTTCAGGTGAATGAAAAAGGTCTAGAAAGGTGTATAGGAAAGATGCAGATTTGAGACTCAATATACCCCCACTATGAAGGTGTTGCATGTCCTCATGCAACCAAAATTTTGATAATCCTTCTTCAGTTCATATGCCTTGACACTTTAGCCAGTACATCCAGTCCTCTCCTCCTCTTCCTTGGTGCTGCTAACATCCTGGGCTTCTTCATTAAGCATCTGAATTTGATATTAATCAGTGCTCTGCTTAACTTCTGGCATTTCTTTTTCAATTTCCTGTTCTTCTTCTGCCATAGTCCCAGATGTAGCATGGTATTATCATGAATGATTTTGTCCAATTTTCTTTGTTCCTTCAATGTCTCATTTTAATTTTTAATGTGTCTATTTAAAAGCTCTAACTCAAAGACTTCTTGTTTCAGTGATTGGACTAGATCATCTTGTGCTGTGTGAGGCTGAGTGGACGAAGTACTGGGACCCGTAGCTGCTTTTTCTAAAGATTCTATATAATCATATACTTCTTGATGCTTTGGGTCTATATCAGGTGTCGTTTTTATTGGGCTGTCCCCAAAATGCCGTGGAAGAGAGTTGTCTTCAAAATCTGGCTGAGAATGGGATGGACTATGTTCAATGTCTGACTGAGAATGAAATGAACTAGGTTCACTATATGACTGAGAGTGAGATGGACTATGGTCAACTGGGGATTGTTCAGATGTTTCTTCTCCCAAATCAATAAAATGAGGTCCTTTCGTTTGCATTTTCCTCAACTTCCCTTTAAGCCTGGAACTTCTTCTCACACGCTGTGGACCACTGTCTTTTTGCTTTTTTTTTTCTTTCCCTTTCTTCTTGGCCATAGATAACTGTTCTTGAAGGTGAACTAATCTCTCAGATAACACTTGATGATCTTCTTTGGAAGAAGGGGTTTGATGCATAGCCTCAATACTTTTTCTCTCTTTTGATGTTATTGGCTTTTTACCCTTGGTTTCTTTCTTCCTCCTTTTTGACAGTCTCTCTTCCCTACTAGTTCTTTCAATTGTAGTAGTAGGAGTATTTTGAGTTTCATCATTTGTTCTTTTTCTCCTACTCCTTCTTGATGTGCTACCTTCAGGATTTTCTTGGGGTTCTTCAAAGAAATTTCTGATCAAAAATTGTTCCCATGTGTCCTTGTTCTCTTTTAACTATTTTTCAATCAAAATTTTCACAAGACCATGGTGATATAGATGTGGTTCTACATCCCATAAATGCTTCTGAACAGTCACAGACATCTTCTTCAAACTATTTAATAAAAAGTATGGCAGATTGAGGGTCTGGTTATCTAGAAAATTCATCAGCAATCTGGTATGGTACATATACATTGACCCAAAACGGCCCTCACAGGTGATAAATTTTTGAACAACTAGCAGCAAAGTAGCTCATTCCTCTTTCAAAGCATGAACAGGAATTCCTCTTTTAAAAATGGTTATGTCCATACCTGGGTTATGTAGAATTATTCTCTAGGCTTCATCACTAATGCTTTTGCTCTTAAACCAATGTTCACCCTCTTGAGGAAGTTCTGTGGCAGATGCTATAGATGCCTCATTCACCGTAAACTTAAGGTCTCCAATTTCTACCTCCAAGCCATTGAAAGACCTTGCAAAAGCTTTCTTCACCTCTTTATGGTAGCCTCTAAACTTTTGGATAAACCGAAACCACTTTGCCTTCTTTAATATATCCCTGACTTGCGGGTATCCTTCCATGAATTTAGGTCCCTCTGGTTCTGCTCTCAACAATTTACCCATCCTTCTTTCTGCTCTTTAAAAACTTGCCTGCATGAGGAGGGTTCAATGGAAGTAGGACGGCTGAATGAACGGAAATGAGCATGATGACTGTAGGTAGATATCAGAGAATGGGTATACAGATTGTAGCGTAACAGAGGACTAAATGGGGTGAAGCGGAATAGAGAAGGGTTACGTGAGCACGGCGGAAATGCGGCTGTGAGATTAATAGAACAATAGGAGGAGTATAACACATCCGGCAGTGTTTAAAATTTGGTGGCTGCAGAGTAAATGTAAGCACGTTTATACAACGGCTACGGATTTCATGCGGCTGAAAGAAGCCGTAGTCAAATCAACCACGTTTCATCATCACAGGTGGAGTATCGAAGTTTGAATGAAGATCGGAGGTTTAATTATGGGACCGTTTGAGAATGAATGCAAGGATTGTGGGAGGATTGTACAGAGATCATGGAGTGGTTACGGAGTTTGTCAATACAATCATTGCACATAATGGAGCTTATGGTTTATAACTATATAAAAATGTGCTTAAATGCTATTTGAAATAAATTTTTACTCATACCTTGGAATTCTTTCCATTTTTCCTTGGTCTTCAATTAGTTGCTCCTCATTGATATCTTGAATGCCCCATGTCTTCATAATTGGTCCTCATACCTGCATTTGATTTCATGATTGTGGAAATAACATCTGGCTGTACATTCTTTTGAAAAACAGAGTGGTAGCTGCGGAATCTACTTCTGGCTGCGGAAACTGGTGTCAGCTGCGGAAACAGATGTCAGCTGCGGAAACTGACACAGCTATTATTTGGGTGAATGGAAATGAAAGGATGACAATTGACTAAATGGAAATGGTCATGAAAGAGAATTTTATTGGTGAAATGGAATGAAATAGATAAAATGAAGTGAAATGGAATGAAGTGGAGTGGAATGAAGTGGAGTGGGTGGTCACAAAACTTGTGAAATGAAAGAGAGATTTTTTTTTTTTTGGGAAAATATAGGGTGTCAAGTGTTCCTGATTTTCACCCTACATTTTTTGTATAAGACTGCCAATCAGTGATTTGTTTTCAGGCTTATACAATTTATTTATTTATTTATTTTAACTGAAAGAACAAAAGCTAGGCTGGTGGAGAAGAAGAATTCTTCTGTACCAGCCTGATTGCAGAATTTTCTTGAAACATTTTGACAAATTCCTCTTTTGAGAGTGGCTTATGATAAACTTTCAATCTGTGGCCATTCACAATAAGATGAGTTTGAAACTCATCAATGGTCTTGATTCTTACTGCTCCATTGCTAAAGATCTTGTCAATCTCATATGGCCCAAGCCAATGAGTCTGAAATTTTCCTTGAAAATATTTAAACTTGGAATCAAATAACAATGCCCAATATCCTTCTTGAAACTTCTTCTCTTTGATGTAATTGTCATTCCATTTAGCTCTTTGATATTGAACTAGATCAGTTCTTAAAATTGCTTCTTGTCTGATCTCATCTAGCTCGTTCAACTGCTCCATTCTATGCTTTTGGGCTTCTGATAAGTCCATCCCCAACTGAACTGCTATCTTGAAGGTCTTGACTTGGAACTCAATGGGAAGCAGGACTTCCTTCCCATAAACAAGTTCATAGGGAGAATGTCCCGTTGTATTTCTCCATGTAGTTCTGTAGGCCCACAAGGCTTCAGGAAGCCTTTCTGCCCAATCTCTTCTATGTAGATGAACAGTTTTGGTGATGATACTTTCGAGAACTTTGTTGGTAGACTCCACTTGACCATTTTCTTGTGGATGGTAAGGAGTAGATATTCTATGCTTGATTTTGTATTCTTCCATCAGCTTCTCCACCAGGTTGGATGTGAATTGGCTTCCTTGATCTGTCACAATTTCTCTTGGAACACCAAAGCGAGTAAAAATATCCTCATAAAGAAAATGAACAACTGAATTTTCAGTAGCAGATACTAATGCTTTGGCTTCTACCCATTTAGTAACATAATCAGTACAAACCAATATATAATTCTTTTGCTTAGATGGTGGATTAATAGGTCCTATGAAATATAAAGCCCATTTTTCAAAGGGTTCGATGAGTACTTGTGGTTGCAATGGCATTTCATTTGAAAGGGTAGGTTTCCCTACTCTTTGGCAGCTGTCACACCTTTTGACATATTGTTTTGCATCTTTAAAGAGGAAAGGCCAATAATATCCTAAAGAGAGGATTTTATAGGCCGTCCTTTTGTCTGCAAAGTGTCCACCGCATGGTTCATCATGACATGCCTTAAGGATATCAGACATCTCATCTTCCCTGACACATCTTCTGATCACAAGATCTGGCCCTGTTTTAAACAATTCGTTAGAAATCCATGAATATTTTGAACTCTCCTGAATAATTTTTCGTTTTTCATTTGGAAATAAATGTGAAGGCAGTTTCCTTGTAACCAAATAGTTAGCAATATCTGCATACCAAGGAGTCTTAATAGTTACCGCAAACAAGTATTCATCAGGAAACTTATCCTCTACAGGAGAATCTTCTTTAGTATTCTGAATCCTAGACAAGAAATCAGCTACTGTATTTTGTTTTCCTGGTCTATCCAACACAGTAATATTGAATTCTTACAAAAGTAAGAGCCATCTTGTCATTCTGCCATTAGTAACAGGTTTATTCATTAAATATCTAATTGCAGAATGGTTAGTATGAATAAAAGTTTCATAGCCTGTTATGTAATGTCTAAACTTATTAATTGCATGAACAACAGCTAAAAACTCTTTTTCAGTCACAGTATAGTTCAACTCTGTGGGAGTCAAATTTTTACTGGTATAATAAATGGCATAAGGAACTAAATCTTTTTGACCAAACACAGCTCCTAGAGCTGTATCTGAAGCATCCGTAGAAATATGGAAAGAGAGTTTCCAATTTGGTCCTCTCAAGATAGGTGCTTCAGATATTCTTGTTTTCAAAGTTTCAAAGGCTGATTGACAATCAGGATCCCATTTAAATTCACAATCTTTTGTAAGCAATTTGAAGAGTGGAGATGCTATTTTAGTGAAGTTTTCTATAAATCTTCTATAGTAACCAGTAAATCCTAGAAAACTTCTAACATCTCTTTGACAATTTGGAATAGGTAACTTGGAGATGACTTCAAATTTTGATCTATCAACCTTAATTCCATCTCCTAAAATATGATGCCCCAAAACAATCCCTTCAGTAAACATCATAAAGCATTTTTCATGGCTTAATGAAAGGTTTGTTTCTTTACATCTTATAAGAACTTTTTCCAAATTTTCTAATGCCTCTTCAAATGAATTACCATAAACCGTAAAATCATCCATATAAACCTCTACACAATCATGGATTAGATCAGAAAAAATTCCTAGTACTGCTCTTTGGAATGTTGCTGGTGCATTACATAACCCAAAAGGAAGCACTCAGTAGGCAAAAGTTCCCCATGGACAAGTAAATGTGGTCTTATCTTGATCTTCAGGTGCTACCTGAATTTGATTATAGCCACTAAAACCATCCAAAAATGAAAAGTACTTTTTACCTGCTAATGTGTCTAATACCCGATCGATAAAAGGCAAAGGAAAGTGATCCTTCAAAGTTGCTTTGTTCAATTCCCTGTAATCAATGCATACTCTCCATTTACCATTCTTTTTAGGTACTATAACCAAATGAGAAACCCATCGGCTATCTGAAATTGGATAAATGAAGTTTACATTGAGAAGTTTTTTGAGCTCTTCTTTCACTATCTCCCTAAGATTTGGATTCATCCTTCTTTGAGGTTGTCTGATTGGTCTACTGTTTTCCTCAATATAGATATGATGGATGCAAGTCTTAGGATCAATACCTTTCATGTCAGTATACTCCCATGCAAATGCAGTAGAATGTTTTTGCAAGATTTTGATTAGTTCTTCTTGTTGTGACTTTTCCAAATTTTTGTTGATATTCAATGTTTTCCCTGGAAAAATCTCAATGGTAGAACTACTAAACTCTTCCACAGAGTAAAGAGACATTTGTCTTGATGATAAATATTCTATGTCAGATTCCAACTGAAATTGTGTGGGGTCATATTCTGAAGATGTCTCAAAATTTTCTGATGTGTTCAGAATTTGACTATCCTCACTGATTTCAGAAATGGTAAAGACAGGTTGTATAATGTCCTCATCATCGACCCATTCATTGTCTCCTACTTCTGTGATTGCTTTTGCTGGAGGATACAAATTGAATTTCTTTGTTGAATTACCATTAGAAATGTACATGTCCCCAGATCTACAACTAATAAAAGCATCAACTGTGGCTAGCCAAGGTCTTCCTAAGATAAGTGGGTGCCCTCCTAGATTACTTTTGGGAGTCAAAATCATAAAATCTACCGGATATTCCCAAGAATCTAAGGAGACTGAAATATCTTCTAATACACCATCTGTTTTAATAATTGATCGATCTGCAAGTTGCAGTAAAGTAGGTGTAAAAAGAAGGTTAGGAAGTTTTAGCTGGTCCATAGTCTGTCTACTCATAATGTTAATAGCAGCCCCTAAGTCAATCAATGTGCTTGGAATTTCTATCCCATTTATATGTGTCTTGACAATTGGACTTCCTGGATCTACATACTTCTGCATGGTAATTTTTCCCATCATAATATCTGCAATCTTTCCTACCAGGTGGATTCTTCTTGTGTCTTTTAGTTTCCTTCCCGGTCTTTTGAAACTCAACTCCTTTATGGTTTTTACTAGAATAGGAATCTCTCGAATGGCTTGTAGCAAGGGAATATTGATACAAACATTCTTCAATTCATCTAGAAAATCATAGTTAGGCAACAAGATTTGTTTTTCCACCCCCTTGTCAATTTGTAGTCTTTCAGGAAAAGGAGGTGTAGATGAAGATGCAGGTTGCTCAACTATAGGAGTTGTGGGTGTTAGCTTTTCTTTCTCTTTTTGAATGTTTGAGTTTTGAAGAGATACTTCCTCAGAACCCTTATTGGCTTCAAGAGAGTCATCCTCAGAGGTATCTTGCTCTTGGTCATCTATAGAAGGTTTTTCTAAAACTCTACCAGATCTGAGTTGTACATCATTGAGAGGAACAATCATATAGGTAGGAAATTGTTGTCCTTCTATCATGTAAGTATTCTGAGGATTTTTATTGTTAGGATTTGGCAATGGTTGAGCTGGAAGTTGATTTGTCTTTTGTTGGTAGGGAGCATGAGTTGAGGATTTGGATTTTGTTGAGAAGGTTGTTGTTGTGGAAATGGCAATGAAAGTTGTGGATTTGGGTTTGGAAGTTGTGGAGCTTGTTGATTTTGAAAAGATGGAGGATATTTATAAAATTGAGCAAATCTCCCATAAGGATTTTGCATCCCATGTACCCATGGCTGATATGGATTTTGATGTTGGGGCCAAGGTTTTTGCCAAGGATTCCAATTTGGTGGGGTTTGAAGATTCATAGGGTTGTTAAACCCTTGAGTTTGTTGTCCCTGCCAAGGTCTTCTTGCAACAAAACAGAGAGATTCTACTGAATTTTGGTCTTCTTGAAAGACAGCTTTGAGTCCAGGAATTGAAGGATAATCCTTGATCTCAAGATTCTCTGAGAAAATTATACATTTTTCTACAACTTTTGCATCCAAGGGACATTCCCTTAAAGCATGTTTCTTCCTACATTTCGGACAAAAGATGGCTAGAGCATCTGTTTATGCTTTCTGCTTGTTTTGGATTTTAAGGGTGTCTAGTTGTTCACTAAGGCTCCCTAAGATATCAGTTTAGAATTCATCAAGAATATTACCAATTTCTGCCCTACTTACTGATCCAGTTGCAAATTTGTTAGCCCTAATAAGAGAAGGATCCCTAGGCCCTTTTCCTGTTTTAGATTTTCCTCTTGAGAGATGGACACATAGTTCTGTTATGTCACGAAGTGGAAGTTGAGAAATGTCTCCTTTCCCATCATGTTTAAAATATCTATCCATTCATCTCTAATGGCTTTTAATATGAGGGCTTTCAAGGTTTCATCATCTAAGTTGCTCATCTTTGCTCTTTTTAAGTTGTATTGAAATATTTCAAGTAAATCTTCCAAATTTTCATCTTCTTTTTGCATCATTTTGAATACCTCATCCTTGTGATTGGTGGGCATACAATAGTCCAAGTATCTATCCAAAATTTTTTGTTGCATATCATTCCAAGTCCTAATAGATTGGGTGGCTAATCCCATGAACCATTTCAAAGCAGCTCCTTTCAATGTTGAAGGAAACAGTTTGAGTTTTTGAAAGTCTTCCATATAGTCATAGGTTCGGCACATGACTTCAAACTCAAACAGAAATGTTTCAGGATCCTCACTTCGCAATCCATAAAATTTGGGGAGGACAGATGGTGAGATATTTTTCATCGTTGTATGAGTTTCCTCATCAACTATAGGGAATCCAAACAAGTTGTCTCCTTCCCTATTTCTTCCATTATTACCTTCACCATTGTTGTCTCCATTGTTTCCTCCTTCTCTACCTCTACCTCTACCTCCAAATCCATCTATTATTTCCTCTGCCATGATAGTTTCTATAGAGTCCTTAAAGTCCTTTGGTTCTTCTATCAAGCGAGGATGAGAGGGAGTCTCTTCCTTTTCTAAATGAGATTTAGTAGGTGGTATAGGAGAATCCTCTAATTCAGCTGCTCCTTGAATTCCAAAAATCTTAAAGCTAGGGGTAGATGGTGGTGAATCTTGTCTATGCCTTGAAGAAGATGGAGTTGTGAAAATCGAACTCTTGGCTTTAGCTATAAAACTTCCCCTAGAATCTCTTGCTCTATGCATATCATTTTTTTATTTTTTTTATTTTTAATTTTTTTAAAGTTGGGCTAATAATTCTCTTTCTGATCTTCCAAATCACACTAGGTGCAAGAAGAGAGCATACTTAAGAAATTACTGAACCAATAACTTTCTTTTCTGATCCTCCAGGTCACACTAGGTGCAAGAGGAGAGCATACTTCAAGAAGTTATCAAGTTTTCCCTTCTTTTATTATTATTATTATTATTTTTTTTAAATTGGCTACCTAGTTACACTTCCCTGGAAACGACGCCAAAATTTTTGGTCAATTTAGTGTGTCCCAAATTGCTACATTAATTTATCAATCCGGGATTCGTAAGCTGATGAAGTGTGGTGCACTATATGTGCAAGATAACCTATCTCTTACTTTTTGTCCTTTTTGGATTTTTATGAAATTCTAAAAGACAAGTATGGAGACAAATATTCAAGCCAATGATGTCCTTCTAATGATTTTCCAAACTTCAAAAGAATTTTAAAACACACAATGAAAAAATTAATTCTTCAAAGAAAATGAAATTGCATCACTATTCTAGTCAAACAAACAGTGAACTACTGATCATGAAACTCATTATCCTTGCTGTTGTCCAAATACAAAAGAAACTATGCTTAAAGAAATCCAAGAGTTGCAACAAAGTAAATCTAAATCAAATTACATCAACTTATATTCTGATCCCTCACCATTAGTCCAGCTATGGCTTTCGGAGGTAACAATAAACAACTTGAGCAACCTGATATCTAACTTGCAGAAAAAGAAACTAACATCAAACTACACACTCATACTTCAATCCCTCACCATTAGTCCAGCTATGGCTTTCGGAGGTAACTGAAAATGACATGAGCAATTTAATATTTCTAACTTGCAGAAAGTAAACTAATATCAAACTACACACTCATAATTCAATCCCTCACCATTAGTCCAACTATGGCTTTCGGAGGTAACTGAAAATGACATGAGCAATTTAATATATCTAAATCTAACTACTGAAGAAAATGTGCAAGACTGAAATAAACAAAGCAATACTTGAATTAAACAAAAACTAAGAAAAGTAAATTAGCAGCAGAACAATATTGATTCCATGTCATTAGTCAAAATATATGCAAATGCCCGGCCTGCCTATTTGTAATCTGAAACAAGAACACTGATCAGTTAACAACAACATAAAACATAAAAGATTATGGACAGAAGTAAAATGTAAAGCATGAAAGATTATGAACAGAGATGAAGCATAAATACCATGAAAGATGCATTGTATAAACACGTGAATGAATTATGGCACAATGAACTTAAACAAATAAAACAAGAAACTATACAGTAATGCACAAAACCTCAGCGTGTGCAGGGGCCCTCTGCACTAGCCTCAGGCAACAACCTTCAAATACGAATTACGCTTGGAAACAAAGTCTTCTTATATATTAAAATGCAGTCATAACAGAGAAATGATATTACAGCACAGTGGCAACGCAATTACATTACAGAGCTATATGGAGGCTAACTATTATGCGTATGAAAATGCATTATTTATAACAAAGGTGATATAACTAATTCCCTAAAGTTTGTGCTGATAGAGACACGTGAACCATCACGTCCAGAGATCCAGCATCATGGCCGCGGTGAGGAGTAAATCTATGAAGAGTGGATGTTGGATTCGACTTATGGAGCCGTGTACAGGTGTTGATGTGTCTCCCGTAAATTAGAAACGGTCATACAAATCTTCACGTGATGAGAAACAGAGTCCTGTCACCGTGGGACTCTACGGTTGACTTCCACTTGTCCACCTTTGACCACAGCCTCCTTAGGTGAATTTGCCCGAGCCAATAGGACATGATCCATGTCCACATCATTTCTGACTTGCCCATGTGGCTCGATTTGCCTGAAGACACCTGCAACATAGACTTTCACAAAATGGCTGCGGAAAGTTGTAGTAGCTGCGGAAAGTGGCAAGATTCCGCAGCTAAATGAGCAAAAATCTAAATCGAATAGCAGACACAAAACATAGTTAAAAACCATTTTAGATGCTCTTTTACAATTAATATGCAATGATATTGACAACTTAGAAGGTTCAGGTGAATGAAAAAGGTCTAGAAAGGTGTATAGGAAAGATGCAGATTTGAGACTCAACAGAATGATAGACCCTTGATCATTGGTCCTAGAGATGATGTCCAGTTAACCAGGTTGTTAGAAATGGTACCCAAATTGACCTATAACAACGTGCTGGCATGTGAAAAATAGTTCCAAGGCATTCCAAGACATGCTAGGTGCTAAGGCATGGTAGGACGTGCAGGGTGTCAAGGTGTGCCAACATGGGTCAAGGAGTGTCAAGAAAACAAAAAGGAGAACCAAGTTAAAATGCAAGAAATGAACACATAAGAGGGTTAACAGGTCAACATTTTACCCTTTTCAAAAGGGGCATGCTAGGCACATTGATAATAGGTTCCAATACATGCCAAGTGCCAAATCATTCCAAGTTCTAATGTATGTCAATGCATGCCAAGGTGTTATAGGGCATGATAGGGACTACAGGGCATGCCACAGTTTCTAGGGGAGTGTTATGTTATGCTAGTGCATTCCAACATGTGCATGGACATCCTAGTGATGAAAAAATGTTCTAGGTACAAATATGTTCCAAGACATGTGACGTGCCAGGGAATATTAGTGTGTGCCAAAGCATGTCAATATGTGCTAGTAGTGTTGAGGATTGTTATGTCTCTCTCATTAATATAATGGACTAAGATTGATTATGTATTAAATAATATGGTTCCCACACATACCACTCTAACTTCATGTAAATGGAATTTGCTAGGTGATAGACCTAATAGAGATGAATCAGGTGTTGACTCATTGGAAAACTATGTTTTCATTACTTGAGGGAAATGATACACACTAATTACTTCTTAAAAAACTCATTTACTCTAACCATAACGTCCTTGGACACATAACGAAATAAATAGTATATTTTGACAAAAAATATAACAATAGTGACATTACACCATCAAAAACTAATTGGAATAATCAATGATGATGAAAATTTTTTGACCCTCACCAAAATTAACGAAAAATAACATTTTTGAGGGAAAATAAAATATCTTCTCTAGAAGGGTCACCAAAGAGAGAATTAGTGATGGAGAAGTAATAGCTCTATTTTTTAGAGATGATGATCATGATCATCACTACCATTATTATTGTCATTATCATTGTCATCATCCCCATCATCATCATTAATGTAATTTCTATTATCTTTGTAGGCATTGTCGTCATGGATATCATGATCATCCACATCGTCATCATCATTCATGCCATTAATGTTGTTGATGATGACCTAGATGACAATGATAATAATGATGATCATGTGATGATGAGTTGGGCGAGGATGGCAAAGATAATGATTCTGATTATGACAATGAAAACATTTAAAAATTGGGAAGATTTTCTAAGGTCATTAGCTCATCATCATCATAATCATTTTCATTGTCATCATCATTGTCATTTTCATTGTAACTACCATCGTAATTATCATCATAATCGTCATTCATGTAATCATCGTCATTTTCATGATTTGTTCATAATTGTCAATTTCATAATAAAAACCATGAATGCAAAAAAATTGATGAGTATTGGAAAGTGGATGCAAAAGAAGACACAAAAATGGGTGCAACAATTGATGTAAAATTGGTTGCAAAAATTAATGCAATAGAAGTAGAGGCAAAACAAGACACAAAAACCAACATAGTATTGCTAGATGTCATTTCATAGACAAAGTATTGCTAGATGCTAATGAAATAGGGAAGCATTTTACACACGGAATAAAAACTCATTTGATTATTGGCAATGAGGATGAGAGCCTAAACCTCAACCAAAATATAACATATTTTCTTATGGGACGATCATATTTAGGTATTTATTTCGACTTCATTGGATTGAATATGTTGACTACCTTGTTTCACTGCAGGATAAATACCTTACACAAAATTTATGGGGTATGAAACTTTGTTAGACATATAAAAGCGCCAATATGAAGATGAATGTGTAGTTAATGCTGTGCATTACAAAAGAGATAATTGTGCATTTTCGTAACCTCGCGTAATCGCCTCGTTTGGGTTGGGTCGTGAGCACCGGTTCGAATGTTATAAAAGCCCAAAGACCCAGTATCACAATACAATATATGTGGTTATTGTGCTTAGTGTCATTTCCTGTGAAAGTAATATTAAAGTACAATAGTTGAGTTTTTGAATTTGAGTTTCAATGGAAGAACAAAGAACACCTAGGAGGAGGCAAATAAGAAGAGACAACGTTGAACATCCACATCCCATTTGCCCTCCCGTAATCCGGGCGCAGGATCTTGCTCGGATGAGTGAGGAGCAGGTTGAACGCATCCACCGCAATTATTACCTATCCCATGGCTACAGGATTGAACAAATCCCCAGCCATCCATACAGCATCTTTGCGGCACAACAAGAGAGGGCACGATACCAACGGGAATGGCAGCGCAGGCGAGCAGAAGAGGAACCAGAGCCGCGCAGGCGCACTGAAGCTGAAGAGCAACTAGAGCAACTAGAGCTGCGCAGGATCATTGAAGAAGAGCAACTAGAGCAACTAGAGCGGCGCAGGCGCATTGAAGAAGAGCGACTAGAGCGGCGCAGGCGCTGGGAAGAAGAGGAACCACAGAGGGCACTGCAGCGCAGGGAAGAGGAACGCCAAAGATTCCGCATTTCAGAGGAGCATCTGAAGAAGAAGAATAATGGCGATGCAACTCCATCTTGCTCAGTTTGCTTCAGTCCTTTTAGAATTACTGAGGAGGCACAGCGACTTCGATGCACCCACGTATACCACTCAAAATGCATAAACCAATGGTTTCAACAACGGAGAAATTGTCCACTCTGCCGCCGCCAAAATTAACCTTACCTTGTTGTGGTTCTGGTTTTACAATATTTACTAAATGAAAATGTCAAAGTTGTTTTGTGATGGACACATTTTCATTTCATCAATTAAACCACTCAACTTTTATTAATTTGAAAAATATGGATAAGGGCTCAAACAACTTATCGACATGAAATATGGATAAGGGCTCAAACAACTTATCGACATGTTATATACAATATAATTACATCAATTATATGGACATGCTATATATAATATAATTACATCAATTATATTTGACTCTTTTGATTTTGATTTTGTGATAAGGAAAACTAGCCAATAAAAATTTTATTACTTTCCACTTTCCATTACATGTCAGGGTGTAATATCAACTTTTATTTCTTAGAGTTGGAGTCCTTGATTTTGTTTGAGATTTCAATAAGATATGGTTATATTCATATTCATGAAGCTGCTATTGTTTATATTTAAATAAAGTTATTTAACGAATTTGAATACAAATTTTAATTTGTTATTTTTTGAAATATATTTTTAATATTATGAAAAATGAAATAAAAAACTTTTGTTTTTATAGAATTTTAAAATAAATGTGGACAACAAAAGGTGTTTTTATTCAAGCAAAAGATCTGTTTGGCATTCACTCTCAATAATAATAATATGGAAAAAGATAGTCATATCACATAAACAAATTATACATGATAAAGTAAGTTAGTTACTACATCTATCTATCTCAAACAACAAACACATATTTTTTTTGCATCCTTGAATTTGTGAAAAAGCACCTCACTACATGCAATAATAATTTGGTTAAACCTAAACCTAAATGCAAGATAGTGTTCAATTATTCCACATTGACTACTCTTCCATCCTTGTGCTGAAATCATAAGAGGAATTTAGTACTATTTTTTTTCCAAATAAGAATCAACTCGTAATCCCTATTGCAACTACCATTTTCAAAATAAAAAAATGAAATGAGGAGATAGGAGAAAATGAGGGATCCATTCATAAACGAAAAATTTTCAAAAGTTAGGAAATGATTATTATTAGAACTTAGCTTATATTTGTGGGTAGTATCTAGGTTATAGGGGTACTTCTCATTCTAATGTTTAATTCTCCTCGGAGATCAGTGCCCACGAGTTGGCATTTTGTTCACGTATGTTTCCAAGATTAATTTGTGTTGCATTTTCGGGTAGAGATACTTCTGGAGGTGTTATTGCACCTTGTGGGGAGTATATGGGTGGGAAGGAACAATGGTTCAATGCAGAAGCAACTTGTCTTTTAGCCCCATGATTAGGTGTGGACTCTAAAGAAAAACTTGGTGAGGTAATGTGTATGCTTTTTCAGGGATTATATGTATCTCCTAAAATGGTTGGGTATTTAATCAGGGTAGATGTTAGGAAGTTAGAGTAACATCTGATGAATATTCAAGAATTCATAAATTCTTCTATTTATGAGGCAAGATATATACCTGCTTTTGTAGGTATATATCTTGCAGGTTGGTTTGTAGGTATTACTGCTGAAATCAAACCCTTTGTAGGTGAGCGTGAACGAGGCGAGGTCGATTGAAGTGAGCTTGCATACAAAAACCATCATTGCCACCATAGAAAGAAGTATTTTCCCCTTCCCGGGTGTGGCCATGACTATAGAACTGCCAGCATTGTGCGCACAGGTCCAAGCATGCACAGAGGTCGACCTTGACCTTGGAAGGATAACGAGTGGGCAGCGACACACTCTCCACTTGTTCATCTCTGCTGAGCTACAAAATAGAGAAGCACATGCGCAACAATAGATGAGTGAGGCAGAGCAGACAATTGCAACCAAGTCTACTGAATTCACCAAAGCACATGCAGTACAACACGTGGCAATCACACAATGAGCAGAGCTAGAGAACCTAATCGACTGGTTATGTCGAGAAGTGCTTGAATTCATTGCTGCCTCAGTTTTGCACAGGCCAAAATTGAGAGCTTGGTGGTTGCATTAAAGGCATCCAGGACTGAAGTACAAACTATTAAATTAGACCTCAAGCAATAGATTTATGTGTTGTAGGCCAAGCTATAGCATGAAACCCCTCTGGAGGTGCGAGTCCAGCAAGTCGCGCTAGTGAAGGAAGCGACTTAAAGTATTTATGCAAACATCTCTAAGGGCTCCAAGTTGTTAGACACCACTATGGAGCTATGGTCAACTGTGCAACGAGAACCCCTTCTCCAGCAATTCAATCAGGAGTTGCGCTAAAAAGAAGAGGAATTTGATCAATTGGAAGCCTCCATGCCTACCCTTGTTGCTGCCCAGCGACTAGCATGCCTTCACACAAATCATGCTCTGAGGGACAAAATTAAGGTGCTCTGTTATAAGAAGCAAGTTCTCAGTGATCATCTGAAGCTCTAGGAAGATGAAGCGATCAAATTGCCGCAGGACTTAGACACGACAGTCAAGAAACTGAATCAGTCATTGGACAATGTCACTGCAGCTATTGAGGGGCCGACTTCCCAAACGTTGATCAATATCGCCCAAAATGCAGTTGTGCAGAGCGAGGGTGTCTTACCACCATTTCTCGTTGCCCTCGAATAGCTTTAGAACAAGATAAAAACCCCACTGCCACTGTGACTCGGGATGAGTCACAAGATTGTGTTGGGGGCTTGTTGGAGCGAGGTCCCTTGAATGCAATTTTGATATAATTTTGTATTATATTGAGTATTTTAGTAGTGCATAACACAATTTAAGGGACGTTTTGGTGGGTCAAAGTCCCTCATTTGTAGTAATGGGAAAAAAGGGTAGATCTAGGGGTCAAAAACCACAGTTTGTGGACCCCAGTATAGCACAGGCTAAAAGTATAAGTAAGAGTCTAGGATGAGTTGAAAAGTAAATATTTTAATAATATTCTAATATGATAGGTATGTTCTAACATTTTTGTGCGAACGTTTCTAGGTAAGGGCTCCTGCTGGCTGTGTGTATGGAGACCCTCACTCCTGATGTGTGCAGACCCCGTTGGATGTGTGCGTAGGTATGTGGGAGAGTCTACAAGAAGAATCTGAAGTATTAATGAATGAGAAGACATTTTATTGGTATTTGAATGTCTCTGTGTTCTATTATGGGTTGCGATGCATGTTAATTCCTTGTTATTTCTATATTATCTCTGCAATAGTGACTGTTGATTATAAATTAAGTGTGTACCTGTAATAGATTATTAGAAGAACAATGAATGCATAGATGTGAGTTATATTGCTCATGTTAAGTGATTATCTTATGATTTATGAGCTGTGCAAGTTATTGTTTTATTTTTAAGGGTTTCTGGTTAAGGCTTTCTCAGCGTAGGCCTATTTTGATATAAAGACACCCACTTCATTAAATATCTCTCTCTCAGGGTGTGGAAACCTGGTTCCAACACCCTCCCATACTAATTCACAGGAGACTTTGACCTATGCAAGCATGCCATTTCCGAAAAGGCTAGTAGCAGAGGGGTTTGTTGGTTAACCTCAAACCTGAACATAGGTCAAGACCCCTCAAACCAACAACACTCATTATTTAATACATGTTCTTGAAAACACAAGATGGAAAGCACCAATAGTACCTAAAGTGTCATTGAAGCTACAGGATAGGAACATATGCACAATTTAAGGGTCAGGTATGAACACTAGAAACAAGGTGATATTTTAGGGAAAATCATCCTATTTTATTTAGATTTCTATGGATGGTTAGCTATTATTTCTCACTATCCTCATTCAGGTACTCCTACTAGGGGAAGGACTATCTATCACTATATCCTAAAGATCCCAAAGACCCAATATCACTATATGTGGTTGCAATTAGTGTCATTTCCTCTCAAAGTAATAACAGCAGCTGAGTTTTTGAATTTGAATATCAATGGAAGAAAAAAGAACACCTAAGAGACAAATAATTGACAATGTTTCACCTTGAATTTTCCATCCTGTGATCTACCTGCAGGAGCTTGCTCGGATGAGTGAGAAGCAGGTTGAACGCATCCACCACAATTATTACCTATCCCAAGGCTACGGGATTGAAGAAATCCACAACAATCCATACAGCATCTTTGTGGCACAACAAGAGAGGGCACGATACCAGGAGGAACAAGAACGGGAATGGCAGCACAGGCGAGATGAAAAGGAACTACATGAAAGAGAATGATAGCACATATGAGAAGAAGAGGAACTACAGGAACGGGAACGACAGTGCAGGCGAGAAGAAGAGGAAGTACAGTAATGATGACATAGGGAAGAAGAGGAACGGTAGAGGGCATGACAGCACAGGGAAGCTAAGCACCAAAGATTCACCATTTCAGAGGAGGATACGAAGAAGAATAAGGGCGATACAACTCCATCCTGCTCAGTTCACATCAGTATTCCACTCAACTTGCATAAAAAAATGATTTGAAAAATATAACAATTGTTCACTCTGTCACCGCTCACATAACAAAAATCGTCCTTACTGAACAAGAACTACAAAGGGCATGAGGAACATTGTTGTGGTTCTGGGTTTTACAATATTTATTAAATGAAAAAGTCAAAGGCGTTTTGTGATAGCCACATTTCATTTCATCAATTAAACCACTTAATTTTTATTAATTTGAAAAATATGGATAAGGGCTTAAACAACTTATGGACATGTTATATACAATATAATTACATCAATTATATGGACATGTTATATATAATATAATTACATTAATTATATTTGACTCTTTTTATTTTGATTTTGTGATGAGGAAAACTATTCAATAAAATTATTATTATTTTCCATTACATGTCATCGTTTAATATCAACTTTTCTCTCTTAGAAGTTGAGAGTCTTTGTTTTTGTTTGAGGTTTCAATAAGATAGGCTAATATTCATCAATATTCTATTCATGATATAGGTATCTCTACTTTTTACACATTACAATTCATGAAATTGAATGCAAAGTGAATCCAATAAATTTTTTATTTAAATAAGAGGAGCTCTCGTTCTTCTTTGTACCTTTATGTTTTTAACTTTTATTAAAATTCTATAAAGTGTTTTTTTATTTTATTTTTTAAATAATTAATTTATATATTAAAAAATATATTTTAAATAAAAATAAATTATAATTTGATTAAAAATTATGTGGTTGTGATGTTTCAATGTTTAACAATCAACACTATTCAACTTTAGTCAAGTATAATCACCTATTATTAGTATTGATTAATATTAATAGCCAAACATAATCAATCAAATTAGTCAAACATAGTCAAACAAAGTCAACCTTTATAGTTAATGTTTAAATAGTTTTCCATGATCAATACTGGTCAACCCTATATTTAGCATATTCGATAATAATCAAACTTGTTCATTTAAAATTCCTCAGTCTACGTAAACATACTCAATTATACTAAAGCATGGTTGACCAAAATCAAAGATTTTCAACCTTAGTTAACTAAGGTCACCCATGGTTGGTCACAATCTATATTTTAAAATGTTTCCAGTTAAGATGATGCAATTAATATTATTGATTAATATTAATAATCAATCATGTTGTAACGTCAAAATCATAGAAGATTTTAGGGGCGAAACTTAGCCCATGGGAGAATTTTAATGGGTTTTCTATTTTGGAAGGGCGAATTTTTTAAATTACACCCCTTTTCAATAGCTACCACAAAAAAAATATTTAAAAAATATATTGTTATTATTATATTTTAGCCCATAAAAAAATAGGGCACATAAACATTCCAAGTTGGATTCACATCGTTTGTTTGTAAAATTATATTCAGATCATGCCTAACATTGTATTCGCCTTGGATATTAGGGCCCACGGGTTGGAATTTTGTTCACATAGGGTTCCAAGATTAATTTGTGCTGCATTCTTGGTTATAGATACTTCAAAGTTCTAGATTGATATGTTGTGCTTGTGGGAGAGCTCGTAGAAGTTCATGTGGCCCACGTTAATGCATAAGAGGCGGAAGCCCCAGGTCGGGCAACCTTGAACCATAATTATACGACACCACATCAATAGCAAAGGAAAAGGCTCAATAGGTAGCATCCTTTCTTTACATAGATCCATATCTAGGTGACCCAAGATCCTTTCCTTTTTAGAGGTAGCATCCCTTTCATTTAGAGATACATAGTGTACTCCAACCACCTTGAACCATAATTATACATCCCCGCATCAATAGCAAAGGAACAGGCTCAATAGGCAACATCCTTTTTTTACTTAGATCCGTATCCAGGTGACCCAAGGTCCCTTCCAACAGGTCATCATGGAATTTTCTCTATACATTTTTTATATGAAGGTTCAGAAGCTAAAGAGAAAACCCATTTGCACTGAAATCTTGGTTTGCAATATTTTCAGAGATATGACCTGTGGAATTTAGGTTTTTTTGCAGGCTCCCGAATTTCATCTAAAAAAGGTGATGTAGGGAAAATCATCATAACTCTTTCTCTCTGAGAGTCTGATTGGAATTTTGCAAAATATGGAAAAAAGTAAAAATCATGTAGTTTCCTATGTATCGATTTCAAAGATGAAGCAGGAAACAGTGAGACGTGGCATGCCATACAAGTTTTCTTTGCTAAACCAGTACATGGTTAGGTAATTGTGGGAGATTAGGCATAACTTTTTCTTGAAGAATCCAAGTAAGGTCAGATATGTGGCATTAGAAAGAAGATTTAGAGGATACTAAAGGAATGAAGATAAAATTTTTGGGACCTAAATTATAGAGATACTTTAGTTTCAATATCAATCTCCTCAAAATCAAGAAAGCGATTTGTATTTTTTAAGAAAATTGCATAAGTCTTATTTGAAAAATTAGTTTGAAGTAATTCCAAGGGCATAAAGAAGCATAGATATCAGTATTGGGTTCTAGAATTCCCCCTAAAAATAACTCAACAGCCATTAAGCCCTCAGAAGGCTCTACTATGACTCATGAAGAGGAATAAGTGCAACAAGATATATCAAAATTACAAGACCAAGTGCAAAACATTTCACTTTCGCAAAGAGTAAAAAAAAATGAAATGGAAGCTAAAATGGATGGTTTGAAGAAATGCATTGAAGCTAAGATGGATGGTTTTTGTTATCACTTATTTAGTTGTAATAATTTCCTTGATAGGGTCATGTAGGTCATTCACCAAAGGGATTAGGTCTCCTAAGCCATTTCAATGTGATATATGAAAATTTTGCATTTTTTGAAACCTATCCTAAGTTGAATGTTCACCTCCATACATGTCACTTCACTCAAATCAATCCCATATCATGTCTGTTGTCATTCCCATGCATTTAAACTCAAAATTTCACCCTTGTCAAATTTTTATAATTTCGTAGCGATTTACAAAGGAAATTTGCATATTTTTCTACGAAACTGCGTAATAGTTTCGTAGTGAATCTGTTAGTATCCTAACTCTCTTCGCTACGATACTGCGTATTTTCAGCCAAGGTTTTCAGAGCGATGTGAGTGATAGTTTCCTAAGAATTTTTCTGTCAAATTCAAATTCTACAGGTGTCATCAACAAGCGAGGAAGCGAAGACTATAAAGCATCTATGGTTGCAAGAGATAAAATGAACAAGGGTGGCCATTGTCTCAGGTATGAACCCATGGATTTGAAATTACTCAATGAAGACCCTACTACTATGGATGTTTTCAGGAGGATTGGGTGCTTGCAATTCTGCAAGAGGTTGCAGGGTTCTCATGCACAAGTTTCAAAGGATTTTTCCACTAATTTAATGGAATAGCATCAAAGCTTGGGATTATGATTCTCACAGTGACATAAGAGAGCATATCACTAGCTACAGGAATCCCTAGAGGTGGTCAAGAGTGGTTTAAAGGTAAAAAGTTTACAATTAAGGGTTGTAAGGAGTTTCTCAAGCAAGAACATAGTGGAGTTGATTTGACCAATGTTATCCCTAGGAGTTTTATGAAGGATAATTATGCAAAATTGTTGATGGTCATTCAAAAATATTTCACCTGTGAAGGAAGATTCCACATGGTTTACTCATACCATCTCAGACTTCTTCTGCACTTTGTAGGTAAGAGATCACTTGAATTACCTTTCTATTTATACATGAGTTTAGGGAAAATGTTAGATAAGGTTCAAGTCAAGTCAGAAGGAAATGAAACATATCTTTTTCATCATGGTCTAAAAAATCTATTAGTGTTGGAATAATTGAGAAGGCTAAACAGAGATTGGAAATATTTCCTATTTATGAGTGGTTATGAAATATATGTGGTCACTCCAAAGAAAATCTTGAAACCTAGAACTACTACATCACCAGTTGTAATAGAAAAAATTGAAGAAGAAAGTAGACAGTCCCCTGCAGAACCAATGGACATAGGAGCAGAAACTCTACAAGAGACTAACACTCCTCAACCAGCACTTGCAAAACAAAAACATAAAGTCACCAAACAAGGAAGTAAGAGGATAACTAGAAGCCAGAAATTGGCCAAAGGGAATATAGAGGATATCCTTCATGCAATTGATATTGAAGAGTCACCAATAGTGCAAGCAGAAGATATTGAAGGTAGTGGAAGAAAATTGAAGAAGGGTAAGAGTGCTAAGAAATTAGATTTTGTAGGTGAAGATGTTGGCTTTATATTTCAGCCAAGGAAGCCAATGACCAAGTTTTCAAAGAAGGCCATGGAGAGTAAAAATATAGAGAAAATCACTAAAGTTGTACAACTAGTAAGCATCATAGATTTGTCTCCATCAGCAGAGGAAGAAGTTTTTATCAGGCAGAGAAAGGGAAAATATAAGATAAGTGAAAAATAAGAAATAGAATCCCTCAAAGAACAACTGAAGGAAGCAGGTAAAGATATATTATATTTGAAGCTAGAGGCAGAAAAGCACAGGTCAGGGAAGGTTCAATTTGAACAAATGATGAAAATATGGGAAGGTCAAATCTCAAGTGTCTCAAAATCTATGGGCAATGCCAAAAGATTGTTGAAGAGGACTCAACCATTAAGAGGGGTTGTCAAACACACCAGGAATATGAACTTATAATTGCAAGCTAAAAACAGAGCAATAAAGGATCAAGTGGAGGACCTTCAGGAGCAGCTGGACTTGATTCAAGTTGAGTTGGAAAAGAAAGGGCTAAGGATGAGAGTGGTTGAAGAACCTATAGGTAAAACCGTTGTAAATGAAGAAGAAACTCCTAAAGATTGAAGAATTCAGTTGAAAAATGTTTGATGAGGTTCATGGATTTCAAAGAACCTAAATTTTGCCTTAGGAGATCAATTTTTGAAGACAGTCGTAATATCAATAAATTCTGGTTTTTTAGGTAGTTTCGTAGTGTGCTTCAGGCTTGAAGCCAGAAAAAACGCTACGAAATTTCTAAAGATCCTATTTTTCTTTGAAATTCAATTTTGTGAAGGATTAATGAAGGGGGTTGTTTCTTTTATAGATATTTTGGCTTAGTAAAGGTTCTTGACTAGCAAAGGTGCCATGGAGATGGACGAAAAGGCAAAATTTCATATGCTATGAAACAACCTAAACTGCCTTGTGTCGTAGCGAGAGGTTTTTTGAATACTTTTAGAGGTTCCAACAACACAACAGCCATCTAGAGACATCTAGCCTATCGGTGGGCCATCCCAGCAATGGATCATTACTCAAAATGAGTGTCACCCATCCAATTCAACGTGCAGACCAATGATTAAAGTGGAGATTATCTATTCTTGAAAAGTAGTGTTGTGTTTCCTAAATCTAGGGGGTACTCTAAATATGTTAGTGATGGTGAATTGTCTCTCTACCATGTAATTATTTTACTATTAATAAAACTGAATGTAATAAATCGGAAGTAGACTCCAATTAGGAGTGTGACTTCTTAAAGGATAGTTGTCCTTTTTCTCTTCCAAGAAAGTAGTTTCAGTTATTATTAGGTGTCAAAATTAGAGTTTTAGGATCTGGTCATTTGGGCAGATCATTTGCATTGTAAAGGATGTCTATTTATAGACTGAACATCAAAGAGAAAAGGGTTGGAGAATATTGCACCAAATGGCTACTTGTTATGCTTTTTTTCAATTTTCAGTAATATATAATGACATTCTACTTCCAGACCTGAGACATTAATGAGGTGTTTAATGTTTTGTTGCTCTATATATTTTATGTATGCTCACATCCAGTGAATTCTATCTCTAATCACTCAGAATTCATGTTATCATGCTCTGACTTCCTTTAGAGGTTAAATTGATGTGTTTTCCTTATATTGTGTCAATGTTTCATCCTTATTAAACACCTCTATTTGCCTCAACTTCCATGAGAAGAATTACTTTCACTATGTTCACTGATGTTGGTTCCATAGCCTAATGGTAGCAAGCCTTTCATTTTTCAACCTGCAATCAAGCTAAAACCAGTCACAATTCATAGAGCTAGCCATCTAAAAAGTATTTCTATTGAAAGTCATAAATCCCCTTTCAGAGATCCCTCTCAAACTAAAGAGGCTAATATTCAGTTAGAAGTGGTTTGAAAGAGTTACATTGAGTTGATTGATGAGAAAACTATCAAGATCAATTTGGTGATAACATTTTGAAGAAATGCGTGAAAGCTAATATGGATGGTTTGAAGAATGGCATGAAATCTGAGATGGATGGTGTGGAAGTAAAGATGTATGGTTTGAAGAATGGCATGGAAGCTAAGATGGATGGCGTGGAAGTTAATATGGATCGTATAGAAGGAAACATGGAAGATTTGAAGAAATACATGGATGGTTTGAAGGAAGTTTTGAAAAATTTGCTACAAGAAAAAATTCCTAATGGCGAAAAGATAGTAGAGGAAACTCATGATGATAACAAAAGAAATGTTAATCATGATTTCATTGACTTGAATGTTGGATTTAATACCTGCCATATTCCAAAGGTAGATATGAGGAATTTTGATGGGAAGGATCCCATGGAATATTTGAAGAAAGACATGGAAGGTTTTAAGGAATGTTTGGCAAAGTTGCTCCAAGAAAAGATTCCCAATGCCGAAAAGGTAGTAGAGGAAACTCATGATGAGAAAAAAAGAAATGTTAAAAATGATTTCATAGACTCTAATTTTGGATTTAACACCCACCATATTCCAAATATATATATGAGGAAGTTTGATGGCAACGATCTAATAACTTGGATACTAAAAATGGAGCAATAATTTGATCTCCATTATACACAAAACACACAAAAGGTACACATTGCAACCTTATTTTTAGAATAAAATCAGTTTGTATGGTATCGATGGCTTTTTTCTCGTAAATCACTGGTCACTTTGTCAATTTTTACGGTGGAAATTGTTAGTGCCTTCCAGTTTTGCCTGTTACCAGTGATCAAATATGCTCTTAAAAGGTTTTTGTTAGGGTCTTAAAGTCAAATTTTTATGGTTTTAGTATGTCTTCAAATAAAAATTTGGTCACTGGCTAGTGTGTCTAGGTCTACTACTACTCCTTCCAAAAAATTCATGTTTTGGTGATTTCCATCATTGTCGGATGAGTCACCAATGAAATGTATCGATTATCATTTTAGTCACACTGCCATAGTCATCATTTAGCTCATTTCATGAGATGTCACCATTAGCTATTAGGGTCAAATTCATAAAAAATTTGTCATTTCACCAATAAATGCGACATTGAAGGAGTGGTAATATGGAAAAATGCTCAATAAAATATTTTAAAGTGTAATTTTTTTTCAAAATGATCTAATATATTTCTCAATGTTCCAAAGCTATAGTTTGAAATAAAAATGTGAAAAAGAGACATGGTGTGCCACTACACCACTATGAAGAGAATTGAATTTCCAAAAGCTACAAAGGACCATATATGCATTTATTTCACTCATTGCATTGGAATTGAGAACTAACTCACCAAAAAGACTATCTTAGCACAACAAGCATCAAAGGACAGTCTCAAAAAGTGATTGGCACCCTCTCTAGGAAACTACACTGTGTTTTCAGCCAACCATGCTGTGTTTTTTACCCTTCACTACGTTTTCACTTCTAGAGGCAAAAAATTAATATTCAAGGGTTTTCAGTGGAAATTGAAGGTTCCATCAGCCTCTTAACAAGTAAGTTGAAGCTCTTTCCACCTCCTATCAAGATTTATTTCATTTTTTTGGTGGAAAAACCCTCCAACAAGTGGGATATCATGCCAAGTTAACAAGCTTGTTTTCCATAAAACTTGGGAGAGATAAGGTCACCATTGCAGGAGTTAGTTTTAAAATTTCAACTGAGGCCATAGCCACAACTACATGGATACCAAATAGTGGAGAAATATGTTTCAAGAACTCAAACTTAGATGTTCAAAATTACAAAGCTTTCATTAAAAGCCATTATAAAGATGCCATCAAGAACATTTTTCCTTTTGGACAATTGCTTGAAAAATTTTCTCTATTGATGAAGGCCATAATGATCTATTTCACATGTAAGGGTATATTCTCAAGGTTGTAGAAATATCATGTTATATTTTTGATGCATTTCATGGGGGTAAAATCTCTCAACCTACCCTACTATATCTACAAAATCTTGGCTAAAATGGAAGAGAAAGTGCAGCATAAAGAGAGTGATCACCAAGATAGTATTTTCCAACATGGCTTCATCAAAATCATTGTCATACAGTAGAGTACATATATGAAAATATCTTGGAGACATTTTTTTGGTGCACTTCCTTTTTGCCCCTGCTAGTCCACCTACTAGCCAACGTACACCATTAGAATCATCCAATCCAAAGGAGATTGGCTCATCTAGCAGAATTTTAGTCAAGAGGACACCTAAGGCTGAGGTGAATCAAACATATCAAAAAGAAAATAGGCTTGTGTTTTCTCCAAACATTGTTGAAAAGGCCAAGCCTACATAAGCTAAACATGGATCATCATCACATCATGAAGGACCTTTGCAAGATGAGGAGCCATTCCATCTTGACATTGACATGGCATATTTGGAGGTGAACGAAGAGAAAAAAACAACATAGAAGATAATGATGGATAAGGGGGCTGATATTAGAGAGCTCAAGGACAACTTTTCAAAGGGTAAATTTTTGGTTTCATTCTTGCAACAAGAGAATATGAAATAAAAGGTAAATCAACTACTCTTGAATAAGTCTAAGGTTTATTTGGGAAAAGAAGATGTAAATGGTAAAGAAATGGTTGAGATTGATGATTCAGATGATCAAGAAGAGAAATTAACAATATATATACCA
Source organism: Pinus albicaulis (assembly GCA_034641835.2). NCBI lineage: Eukaryota > Viridiplantae > Streptophyta > Pinopsida > Pinales > Pinaceae > Pinus > Pinus albicaulis. The sequence continues at coordinate 62,112 of JAXQQM020081730.1, forward strand.
ATAAAAAGAGTCCTAAAGAGGGCACTTGAGCAACAGAAAAAAAACATCTCCACCAAGAATCCAAATGACAGTTGATGAGCTCATCTTGGTAGAAATTGAAAAAGACAAGGTAGGATGGATTGATAGAGTGAATTTCCATATGGAAATGCTTCTTAGGAAGGAAAATAGGAACACAAACTTACAAATACACCTAGCCATGCATTACTACACAAGAAATTAGGTGTCTCAGGTAAGAATCAAGCAGTTGAAGAAAAAGCTCAAACAAACCCTAACGAAGAAAAAAGAGAAGGACAGGCTTGAATTGTTAGATGAGGCCTCTCTCATAGCCTAGAACATACTTATTTAACTTAAAGGAGAAATTTTTGAATAATTTTGAGCAAATTTGGAAAAAAATTGACAAATTTAGAAGTTTTTGGGAATTTTTACAATTTTGCATAGTTTGTGGTCCAAAAGGGTAGCGAGCCTCGCGCTATGCTTTCTTTCGGGGCATCCGAATGACAAAATTTTTGCATTTCTAGATTGATTTTTACCTGTAAATTAACTTAAAATATTTGGATATCCATGTCAGCATATTCTGGTGTGTGAAAAGGTAAAAAAACTACCAAAAAATCACTTTTCTGCCTATTTTTTCAGAGCCACGCTACGATTTTGGAGTAGTTATGGGATAATTGAGTTTTAGAGGTCTTGGAGAAGTAATTTTTGGTGTTTAAGGGTTCTACAGTGTAGTAGACATGCATATGTTTCTCCACCATCTTTCAGATTCGTGTTTGGAGCATGGAAACTCCTCCAAAATCATCTTACACCTGGCTCGCTACGTTTTCTCCTAGCATGTTGCGTTTTCCTATCAATCGTTGAGATTTTGTGTGGAAGCCTATTTTCTCAGTTTTGTTAGTCATACTCAATTTCTCTTAATGTAATTAATCATGTGTGATTTTTTCATGATGTAATCAATGGTAAATATGCTGGTTAAAGTGAAAATTATGTAGATTCATGCTTGTAAATGCTTTCAAGGTCCAATGTATCAATTTTTCTATTGTGAGGAGAGTTTGTTTACATTCCCAGTCATTAGGTTTTTGTTGAGGAATTTATGTAAACTGTTCCTAAACCCTAGGTTTCGACCCCTGAGAGAGGGGAAATGGTTTTTGGTCTATATGTATGTGTTTTTCATAGAGAAAAAAGGTTGGAAATCAGAGGGTGGAAGTCTTATAGCTTGTACTTCATCACTTTTTCCAGGAAATCAAAGGATAATTGCAACTATTATTCAGGAATTCTCGTGTTGTGAGTTTGTGGTAATGTTTTCTCTTTGTTATAGTTTTATATGAATGATATACTTGTCTCCTTACCATATCTTTGATCTTCAATGATTTTCCTAAGAGATTTATAAGCATAATTCTTTCATGAAAACTCTGTTTTGTTGGGCATGTCATTTTATGTAATATTCCTTCTTGTTTAATGAATTCATGGTGCATATTCTTATTGATATTTTCTTTCTCTTTCAAACCCTACACTACACTAACAAAATCCTAAACCCATCACAAAAACATAACCTTTGATACTCTTGCAGTTGTAACCTTTGATACTTTGACCTAGTTACTTACTTTCCATCCCTGATCCAACAAAAAAACCCTAAAACCTTTAAAACCCTAGATATGAGCTATCTACCCTAAAATCCACTCTTGCACCAGTCAAACCCTTGGATGTGATTTTCATAGAGAGAGCCCTCTTTGGTTTGGTATGGCTAGCTGCTAAACTAAAAGCTTGGTTTGAGGTTATCTCCGTCGATATCCTTTCAGCCTTAAGACATTGTGGAGGCTAACAAAAATGATAGCACATTATTAGAACACAAATAGCAACACCTTCTTTATCCAATTGATAAATCTCAAACAAAAGGGTTCAATTATGGAACACGTTGAGGATTTGAAAAAATTTAATATAACAGTAGATAATATTCCTGTAACATAGGATTGATGTCTTCATAGGGACTCTAAAGGATAACATCCAACATGAGGTTTGCCTTAGGGAACCTAATACATTGGAGAATGCATTCAGGTTGGCATGAAAAATTGAAAGAAAAATTATGGTGACAAGGGAGCCTACCACTCACAACTATAAATATGGAAGTGTTGCTACTCCTAGACTTCCACAACCTACAAGTTTGACACCACAACAATTGGAAGAAAAAAGTGCAAAATGGATTTTCTATAGTTGTGATAGAAAATAAACTAAAGGTCATAAGTGTGCTAAGAATAAATTATTTGACATAGTTTGAGAAGAGGAGGAACAAAAGGAACAAGAAAATTCAAAAGAATAGGATATACACCAAGAACCAACCATAAAGGAAGAAATGAATCTGACCGTATCTGGTAATCCATTGACAGGATCCTGTAATCCATTGGTAGGAATTACCACTCCTCAAACTCTAAAGATATAAGGACATATCAAGAATAAAAATGTAATAGTGCTTATTGATTTGGGTACCACCCATAATTTTATTCATTTTAAGGTAGCCAAGGAATTGAATTGATTCCTATACACAATGCTAGAGTGTCAAGTGATGGTGGAAAATGGAGGAACTATAAGTTTCTCTAGAAAGTGCCATAGTATCAAGCTAACCATGGGGGAATATTTATTGAATAGTCCAATTCTTTCCATTCCAATGGGTGGTATTGATGTTTTACTAGGATTACAATGGTTATAATATTTGGGGACTGTAGGGAAGCCAAGAAAGATAATAAGCTATAATTTCATGAAAACTCTTCTGAAGAAATAAAAACGAGGCATAATTTCACAATTATGCTCACTATAAGTTCCAACTTCAAAATTCCATGAAAAATGTATTTATGAGAATTCATTTAACCCCCCCCCCCCCCCCCCCACCCCCAAACAACCAAACACACACACAAAAAAGTTATGAGAAAGCACTTTCAGCGGTGGTTGTCAAAAAACCCATCACCACCCAAAGTTCAATTTTCATGACTTTTTGTGGGGGTTTTAAAAAAACCACCATGAAAAGTATATTTAGGTAAAATCATTTAACCACACCCCCCCCCCCCCACCCGAAGAAAACACTTTTAGAGGTGGTTCTTCGAAAACCACCCAAAAAGGTTAAATCCCTAAAAACACTTTTAGGGGTGGTTTTGGGAAGACTGCCACAAGTCAAACCACCCCTAAATCCATTTTTGTAGTAGTGTAGATGATAATACATTCCAAGTTCAAAGTTTTAGTGCATTCTAAGTACCAAATATTCCTCTGTTGGTTCTCTCCTACATTCTAATAATTGATCTCAAATAACTTTAATCTTAAACCATGCTAACACATGTTAGTCATGCTAAGACTTGCCAAGTGCCAATGTGTTTCGAGTATTTTTACACATGCTACTGAGTGGAAAGGCATGAAGAATATGAGGGTGTTCCAGGGGGTGTCAACAAGTGCTAGCCATGTCAAGGAGGAAGTGACAAGGTATTCTTAGAAGTGGTAAGGCATGCTAGGGAATACTAGGGCATGTTAAGGAGTGCCAGACTATGCTAGGGAGTTCCAGGGTCTGCTGACATGTGAAAAATAGTTCCAAGGCATCCCAAGACATGCTAGGTTCTAAGGCATGCTAGGATGTCCAGGGTGTCAAGGTGTGCCAACATGGTTCAAGGAGTGTCAAGGAAAAAAAAGGGAGAACCACGTTAAAATGAAAGTAAACGAACACATAATAGGGTTAATATGTCAACATTTTACATTTTTCAAAAGGGGCATGCTAGTGACACTGATAATAGGTTCCAATACATGCCAAGTGTCAAATAATTCCAAGTTCTAATATATGTCAATGCATGCCAAGGTGTTATAGGGCATGATAGGGACTACATGGCATGCCAATAGTTTCTAGGGGAGTGTTATGTTATGCTAGTGCATTCCAACATGTGTATGGACATCCTAATGATGAAAAAATGTTCTAGGTACAAATATGTTCCAAGATATGAGTGGTGCTAAGGAATGTTAGTGTGTGCCAAAGCATGTCAATGTGTGTCGGGAGTGTTGAGGAGTGTTGAGGAGTGTTGTGTCTCTCTCATTAATATAATCAACTGAGATTGATTATGTATTAAATAATATGGTTTCTACACATACCACTAGAACTTCATCTAAATGGAATTTTCTATATAATATACCTAACAGAGATGAATCAGGTGTTGAATCATTGGAAAAATATGTTCTCATTACTTGAGGGAAATGATGCACACTAATTAGTTCTTAAAAACTCATTTACTCTAACCATAATGTCCTTGGAAACATAATGAAAAATACACCATAACAATGCTTGTAAATAGTATCTTTTGACAAAATATATAACAACACTGACATAGCATCATCAAAAACTCGTTGGAATGATCAACAATGATGAAAATTTTTTGACTGTCACCAAAATTAACAAAAAATAACATTGTCGAGGGAAAATAAAAGGTCTTCTCTAGAAGTGTCACCAAAGAGAGAATTAGTGATGAACCTTTAACAACCCTCGGAAAAAGTATGATTTAAATGTATTTGGTGACATAGGCATGACCCTCACCAATGACCTTTTCTTTTGTAGTGAAAATTGTTATAAATATATGTTGAGGAGCATGAAATATGCAGGGGAGTAGGAGAAGACAAGAAATAATCCATGTATTCCCTAACTTGAGAGTGGTTATTATCTACTGTATTACAAAATATTTCATTTTTTGTGAAATTGAGGTACATGAAAATTTTGTGTAATATGTGTGAAAAATATGGTCTCGAAATTAGTAAGTTCATGAATCCATAAGACTATGAGGTCATTGCCATTATCATAATCATTGTCATCATCTTCATTATCATCATCAACATCGCCATAATTTTTATATCTATTGTCATCATTAGCATTATCATCATAATCACCATTCATGTCGTCATCATAATCTTCATCGCCGTCATCATCATGATTATCAACATTGTCATTAATTGTTCATAACTATCAGCATGTAAGAAACATCATCAACCCAAAAATGTGATGAGCGTTAGAAAAGGGTTGTTTAGGACACAATGATATATCCATGAGAAGTAACAACTCTATTTTTTAGAGATGATGATCATGATCATCCCCACCATTATTATTGACATTATCATTTTCATCATCCACATCATCATCATTAATGTAATTTCTATGTTCTTTGTAGGCATTGTCATCATGGATATCATGATCATCCACATTGTCATCATCATTCATGCGATTAATGTTGTTGATGATGACCTAGATGACAATGATAATAATGATGACACGGGTGATGATGCCAAAGACAATGATTTTTATTATGACAATGAAAACATTTAAAAATTGGGAATGTTTTATAAGGTCATTAGCTCATCATCATCATAATCATTTTCATTGTCATCGTCATTGTCATTTTCATTGTAACCACCATCGTCTTTATCATCATTTTCATTATCATAATAATCACCATTCATGTTGTTGGGTACCAGATTTGTATACTTTCCTCTCCCATTTTATCATATCTTTCTATCTCTTTGTACCATTATTGTTCATAAACGCATAAGGTAAAACCCCTTTTCCTTATCTTTCATGGGATATTTGATTAATGAAGTAATTTTCATGGATTTTTTACCTTTTACAATATTAACTCTGATATTTCTATAGATTCAACCAAAGGAGGAAGGTTGTAGCTGTGAGTCGTGGAACAACCCATCATTTCCAGTGCTATCTCCATTTATTGTTACAACGTAACAGAATCTGTTCCACACTAGTGTTAGTTCAGGCCTTTTTAGGGTTTCTTTCTGGAAACTATGTTGTTGTTGTAACAAAGTGTTATTTTGTAATATTGAGCTGCCAAAGGGAATCTAGGTTTCAAGGACATTTGTATAAAGAGGGCCTGTGGGCTATGAATCAGGGTTAAGCCCAATTACATACTGATTTTGTAACAGTTTACTTCATCATTAATTTAATGTACAACAATTTTTTGTTTCTCCTATAATTCATTAGTTTACCGCAATCCTGATCAGAGAGTGGGGCCCACTCTTCTGATCAGGTGTTGCGTTTCCATTTCTTTTCATTATTTTCATGTTTTAGAGTGATTTCATTACTGTTGTTACAGTTAATTCTTTAATCATTGCTAATGTCTTCTTTTTAATTCTGCAATCTACTTAATTGCTGTTACAGTATTCTGTGTGTTTATGGATTTAAACCTGTGATCTACAGCAGGTCATTTTCTTTTTCCTACATATACTATGTTGTTAGTCTTGAAATAACTAATGACCTTGGGTTGATAATTTATGTGGAAAAAGGGTTGAACATTGTTCACACTTGGACACAAAAATTTTGGCGTCATTGCCGAGGAAGGATAACAGGTGCAAGGATAGGATCTGCAATATATCTAAGGGTCAATCTCCCATCCTAGGGAGGGAATTTATTGCCCTACTTCAAGTCCCAAGTGTAAGTGCTTTGTGTTTTTATTTCCTACTTATTATTGTTTTTTTTTAGAATTGATCTCTCATCTTGGGGAGGGCATCTATTACCCTACTCCAAGTCCTGAGCATAGCATGTTGTTTTTTTTCTTTCTGCTTTGTTGTTTCCACTAGAATTAATCCCTCGTCTTGGGGAGGATATTTTGCAACCCTGCCCTAATTCCTGCGTGAAGTTTCCAGCTTTTCATTTTCATTTTCTTTTCTGAAGGGCCAATTTCTTGTCCTAGGGAGGGTATGTGATTACCCTACTTCAAGTCCTGAACATTGATTTCCTTTTTTTTATTGTTTTTTTGAACTTACTCTCTCATCCTAAGGAGGAAGCTATCTGTCCTGCTCCAGGTCTTGAGTAATTTTGCTACTGGGATGAACCGTCTTCACAATTTGTATGAACAAGGATCTGAATAAGAGGGGCATAGGAAGACCCCCAAAGAAAGGAAAATATCTAGAAAGGAAGACATATATTCAGGAGATTATTGAAAATTTAGATTTAGGCATCTTATCGTGCTGCTGTAAGGGTAAGAATTCAGATGAAGTCTGAAGGGAAGTCTGTGGAGCAACCAGTGCCATCCATGGTACCAAAAGGTATTCTTTCTATGATAGAAGACTTGATAAATAGGGTATCGGTGGAGGAGACATCCTTACCATCAGAAAAAGGGGAATAAATAGCAAGCAGAGGATCAGAAGCACTGAGAAATTCTAATTGGGAAGAACCTCCAAAGGGGTTTTCATCCCCATGAGACCAAGACAGCGCTGTAAAATTTCCTGCAGTTGAATTGAGCAGTTCCAATTTGGAGAGAGAATTCTTGAAGGACTTCGAGTCACCAAGGGACCAACAGAGTGCGGTGCAACCTCCTACATTTGAATCACTCTGAATACCAGCTACGAAACTAGTCGAAATTCCAAATGAGTATTGGAAGGTATTTATGGCCCCTGTAAGTTCCTATATTGATTTTCCAATTGGAAACGTTACAAGTGATGCACCAATGAGACCCATCCCTTTAACATATCTACCTAGTTTCCATGGGCTTTCTTCTGAAGACCCTGATATGTTCCTCTTTGAATTTGACATTGTTTGTCGAGGATATGACTATATTGCTTATTCTCAGAAATTAAAGATATTTCCTACTACCCTAAAGGGGACAGCCCTGAGATGGTTCATGGGTTTAGGAGGAAGTACGATTACCTCATGGGAAGGGATGAAAGAAGCCTTCTTGGAGAAATACCAAGGTTACTGTAAATTCCGTGACATAAAGGAGGAAATTTTTGAGTTTCACAGAAAGAGGACGAAAACATGTAAGACTTTGTGGAACAATTTAAATACATATTGAAAAGGTATGGACATAGTGTCCCGGACAAGGATATTCGGAAGATCATTCTTCTCCGAGCACTTAGGGAATACTCACTAAAACTTTTGAATACAAACATGGGTACAAAAATATATGAAAAACATGGTGCAAATTGGGGCACAAAAAAGGTGGATGTAAAAGAGTATGCAATGATTGATGTGAAAAAAGAAGAAAATTTTGATGAAAAATAAGATGCAAAAAGGAATGTAAAATTGGATGTAAAAATAGGTGCAACATTGGATGCAAAATTAGATGATGAAAAAGTAGATGCAAACCAAAATGCATAACCTGATGCAAAATTGGATACAAAAAAGGATGCAAAAATAAGTGCAAAATTAAATGCAAACTGAGACCCAAATGGGAATGTGAACTTGGATGCAAAATTAGAGGAAAAAGTGTATGCAAAGGTAGGCACAAATTGTGGCACAACAAAAGTGGATGCAATAGTGGACACAATAATGAATTCAATAAGGGATGCAAATGCGGATGTAGAAAAAGATGAAAAAGTGGATGCAAAAAAAATAGATGCAAAAATCATAGGGTTTTGTTGTAGTGACTTATTGTTTTGATTTATTTGCTGCTCTAGTTTGAAAAATCTAAAATTAAAGTTATTTATTAAGTAATTTAAGTTTAGAACTCAAAGCCCTAAAAGAAGCTGAGGATTATAGGCAAAGTATTACCAGATACCATTTCATAGGCAAAGTATTGCTAGATGTTAATGAAATAGGGAAGCATTTTACACATGCAATAAAAACTCATTTGATTATTGAAAATGAGGATGCGAGCCTAAACCTCAACCAAAATATAATATATTTTCTTATGGGACGATCATATTTAGGTATTTATTTAAGATGAATGTGTAATTAATGTTGTCCATTACAAAAGAGATAATTGTGCATTTTTGTAGCCTCGCATAATCGCCTCATTTGGGTTGCGTCATGAGCACTGGTTTGAATGTTATAAAAGCCAAAAGACCCACTATCACAATACAATATATGTGGTTGTTGTGATTAGTGTCATTTCTCGTGAAAGTAATAGTTGAGTTTTTGAATTTGAGTTTCAATGAAAGAACAAAGAACACCTAGGAGGAGGCAAATAAGAAGAGACAACGTTGCACATCCCATTTTCCCTCCTGTAATCCGGGCACAGGATCTTACCTATCCCATGGCTACAGGATTGAACAAATCCCCAGCCATCCATACAACATCTTTGCGGCACAACAAGAGAGGGCACGATACCAACGGGAATGGAAGTGCAGGCGAGAATAAGAGGAACCAAAGCCGCGCTGGTGAAAAGAAGAGAAACTAGAGTTGTGCAGGTGCATTGAAGAAGAGCAACTAGAGCAACTAGAGCGGCGCAAGCGCATTGAAAAAGAGTGACTAGAGCAGTGCAGGCACTAGGAAGAAGGGGAACCACAGAGGGCACTGTAGCACAGGGAAGAAGAGGAACGCTAAAGATTCCGCATTTCAGAGGAGCATCTGAAGAAGAAGAATAATGGCGATGCAACTCCATCTTGCTCAATTCCATTACATCTCATTGTTTAATATCAACTTTTCTTTCTTAGAGTTGGAGTCTTTATTTTTGTTTGAGATTTCAATATGATATGCTTACATTCATGAAGCTGCTATTGTTTATATTTAAATAAAGTGGTCTAACAAATTTGAATAAAAATTTGAATATGTTATTTTTTTAAATATATTTTTAAATTCTGAAAATTAAATAAAAACTTTTGGCTTTATAGAATTTTAAAATAAATGTGCACAATGAATAACAAAAGCAGTTTTTATTCAAACGAAATATTTCTTTGCCATTCACTTTCATCAATAATAATAATATGGAAAAAGATAGATAGTCATATCCATTTTTATTTTTCACTTGTTATCTTCATCGATAGATGTTATTGTTTCCCATGAATTAGATTTCTTCAAAATTTTGTTCTTTAAGAAAATGCTCCATATTGAGACATTTTGTTTTAATTAACGTTGAAACTTGAAACTATTTAAGAAAAATCATAATTTAGAAGATAATGACAACAAGGCATGCATTCATCAGAGGCTACAGCACATTAATTCCTTGCATCCTCAGGCATTTTTTGGAGGCTGGAGCACATCAATCCTTCCATCCTAAAGATCCAACCATTTTTTAAGCACGAATACTTGGCCACATTAGTTTTCACTTTTCCCCTTTCAACTTGCATTTCACATGGAAATTTTAGATTTTCATTTAATTACTGAAAAAATTCTTTGCCCTGAAAATGTATGTGAATCTACTTTATGATCATTAGTTATATTTCAGCTAAATTATCACCATTGATCTAATTCACATTTTTCGAACCATGTGACACTCAACTTAACATACGACAAGCTATCTAACAATCAACTAGTCAAATATTTGTTACATTTGGTTTTCTCACCCTCAGAGCCAAGTTGTTGATGAGATGAATACAAATTATCTCAATGTATTAAGAATAAATTTTGCATGCTTGCAAATATATTATTTTGGCATCCACGGTTGAAGACATGATTTATGTTATTTATGTTTGTGTATTGGGCTTTCAGTGCAAGTTTATTACTACTAGATCAAGTCGGAAATGATAAATTGGACCTCTGTGTTCTGATGAAACATGCTAATGTGTTATGATGTTCTTACACATTAATTTTAATTTTTTATTAAATAAGCTTTTGATGTTATTGATATTATACGACTGTTTCTATCACATAGGGAAAATTTAGTACTTGTTTCCATGAGACATAATATGACCAAGAACGATATTCTATAATGATAGAATTTGATGGAACCATTTTAACTAACACAATTTGCAAGTAATGTAACATTTTTCGTTTTTAATGAAGAATATTCATAATTGTTTTTTCAACATGAATATTTTTTAATGAAATAATATATCTACCATGTTTTTATTTTTCTCTTATATATATTTGATGTGATAAATATTTCTCTTGATTTATGGTGATTCGATTCCTTGAATTTGCAATACAGATTAAAAGTGGCACAATTTATTTAACTGAAAATGAAAAAATGAACATATTTGTAACAAGTATTATAATTTATTCGTTCACTCTATGGAGAATGTTCTTTTTACAAACACAAATTAAGCCATTAATTTAGTTTTTATCTTTTCTTAGTCCATTTTGTGACTTGTAGGACTACTTGCAAAATATGCTAACAACTGACAGTGTGGTGGATTGGATCATACATGGGCTACAACTACCTAAATATGCACATGATTTCAAAGAAAATGCAGTAAATGGCCTAGATTTTCCTGTACTTGTTGAGGAACACAACTAAACATTGTTATATGATTTACAAGTCCAAAGTTGTCTTCATCGTAAGAATATTACATATGCTATAGTGAGACAAATGTTTGGTTATGATGTTCTTCTAGGCTCTCCAGAAAATTTGATGTGTGTATCTTCAAGTTGTGGCATGATTCAGTTGCACTGGGATCCCCATCATTTGTCAGATATCCTCCACTCCTTAAATATCTAATACACAAGTTCACTGATAATTCATCTTCTTGGATGTCAATAGGTGACTCTAAAGAAAATTCCTTTCTATATAAGGATGGGAGTCATCAAGGAGAATTTTCTCATTATAGAATTCAAGCATAGGGAAATCATGCTTCATCGAAATGGGTACAATTCCACAATTGTCACCATTTTTATATACCTGATTAAAAATACCATTGTGCTAGGACTTTTATAGTTTAAAGAGCATAACCAACTTAAGATTTCGTTGTAGCTAGAAAATTTTCCAATGCATATTTAAATGGAATAAAAGTTAGTCGAAGGTGAGCCGGTTGGGTATGGATGTACTTGGAAAATTGTCTCATATTAAGTTTAGGTATCATCTCAAGACACTATATTTTACTCAAAATGATTCTAGATTCTTGGATCCTATTCAGAGCTATGGTTTTAGGTGCAATACATACAAGGCTTATGGAAGCTCAGGATAGCCAGTATATTCTTTGGAGAATGGTAGGCTGGACCTTTTCAACATTTTTTTATTTTTGTCTTTTAATGCAATCATAAATATGGGATCTCTCATCGAAAGTCAATGGTAAGACATTTTCATGAAATCCATATTCTCCATCCAGGAGGGAACTTGTAGCAGAGATAAAAAGCTATAATGATACTAATGAACATTTATTGACAACTCAGAATGCTAAATATTTAGTGATAAGTTCTCTTTATAATGAAGATTCATTTTTATCCAAGGTCTCATTAGAAACATAGAGAAGAAACATGAATTTGAAGATGATGCAATGTACTACAACAAATTCAAGATAGCAGCAGAAAAAAAGAAAAAGAAAAAGAATAAAAATAAAAATAAAATATATATATATATATATATATATATTGATGGTTATATGAATTATTTTTCTCTGGATATTCGATTAGTAAATGTTGGAGATACTGGAACTACTGTAGAGACATTTGCAAATTTGAGAAGTAAACCTGTTGTGCAAAGGAAATGAATGAAAAGGATTGCATCATCTCAAACAATAGATGATAGATAAGATTTAAACTCGTATATTTTGAGCACAATAATTAAAATTCCTAGCTCTTCTGCTCCAAATGGAAGGGTTAATAAGTCCACTAAAATTTCAGTTGACACTATGGACATTTTTTATCAAACGAAGACTAAGTTCTCCGAAATTCCTGACAGAAATATGTACAGGTATGTAATTATTGTGTCTCAATCACTGTTCAGAGGTAACATTGAGTTTTTCTACTTATTTGAATAGACTTTTGTATACTACATCCATTGTCTAACAAAGAAAATATTTGGCTTAAACATGAAACTATATTCGAGTTATATTAGCAAAAATAAATGTATTAAATATTTGGCTCTATTATTTTCAAGTGTTATAATGAGGGATGCAAGGCTATATTTGATCATTGGCATTATATATCAGATTGGAAAATCAAGATTCAGGGACAGTACTATGTTTTTTGTCAAAATGTTTTTTTTGTTAAGAAGATGCAAATTTTTCCTCATGATCTTCTTGGACGGTTTGGTATAGAGACCAACTGTCTTTGTCAATAATGCTTCCATTCCTTGCCTTTAGAGGTACAAAAAAAACCTGAAAATATTAATAAACTTAGTGTGGGACCTTATGCATCTGGGGATTCTTTGTCACGTGAGAAGAAAAGTAAACATCTAATTCTTTAAAATTCATTAACTCAGTCAAAGAATATTTTTTTAAAATTTTCTAGCAAGAACAACATACATGAATCTCAGAATGAACATCACTGGAGTAACAACATTGCAAAAGATCCATACCCTCCAAAATTAGACCTGGCATATTCGAGTGACTCAAGGAGTAGCTCTCTATCATATTAAAGCTAATATTCTTTTGCATCAAGATTCAAATAGTTCCTATAACATAGCTACCTCTATGTAATTTTAATCCCTAAGAGAATCTCAGGATTATAAGTGAAGTGATGCTAGATGCTAATGAAGTAAGGAATAATTTTAAGATGCAATAAAAAAAAATTTTTTGTTGAAAATGAGGATGAGAGCCTAAACCTCAACAAAAAATAACATATTTTATTATGGGAGGATGATATTTAGGTATTTATATCTACTTTCTTGGATTGACTATGTTGACTACCTTGTTTCACTGCAGGATAGATACCTTACGCAAAATTTATGGGGTATGAAACTTTGTTAGAAATATACAAGCACCAATATGTTCAACTATTGTTTAATAATGTGAGTTGAATAATACATGATTTTTTTTGTAAAGTATGAATTCATTAGTGCAACAATGAAGGAGGGTTATCAATTGTCAAAGTTACAAGACACTATCAACACCTAAAAGCTGGTACTCCTAAGTTTTTAGAAACCAATCAAAGGATGAATATGAATGTGTAGTTAATGTTGTTCTTTACAAAAGATATAATTGTGCATTTTCATAATTCGTAATAGAAGAGTGAAGAGTAGCGTTGCCTAATGTACTTAGTTGGGTTGCCGAGGTCATTGAAATTTCATTGAAATGCTTACCCTAAATCCATGGAAGATATAATATGTTGACCTAGTTCTTAATATATACCAAGGATAAAAAATTTCACTCAATAAAATATTAAGCCACACTTCACTCACCAAAATGGTGAAAAAAATCAGTGCAAGTTCATAACAATGAGTAGAAATTGGAAGGAGTGCACATTCCTCATAACATGGTCAGGCTTTTGAGCCATGCCAACTAAGAAGCCTAGATAGTGCCTTGGTTGGTATTTTAGGTATTAGAAAGCCTTGATTCCAAAGAAATTGTGCAAGCTTGTAGGAACATGGCCAAATTCCTAACGAAATCATTTCCACTTTTAGGTCCATCATTAGCATGTGAGGGCCTATACATGCTGAGCTTTTGAAACTGTGCACTTGTTGGAGCGGGGTCCCCTCAATGAAATTTTGATATAATTTTGTAATATTTTGAGTATTTTACTCATTCGTAGGACAAGTTAAGGGATTTTGGGGTGGTTTAGAGTCCCTCATGTTTTGTAATGGGAAAAAAGGGTAGATATAGAGGTCGCAAACCACGATTTGCGGACCCTAGTATAACGCAGGATAAAAGTATAAGTAAGAGTCTAGGATGAGTCGAAAAGTAAGTATTTTGATAAGTTTATGATATGATAGATCTGTTCTAAGGATTTTGTGAGAACTTGTATGGGCAAGGGTTCCTGCTGGCTATGTGCACGGAGGCCCTTAGTCCTACTCTGTGCAGACCCCGCTGGCTGTGTATGCGGGTATGTGGGAGAGTCTACAAGAAGAATATAAAGTATTAATGAATGAGAATATTTTTTAATGATATTTCAATGTCTCTGTGTTTTGTTATGGGTTGCGCTGCATGTTAATTCCTTGTTATTTCTATATTATCTCTCTAATAGACTCTATTGATTATAGATTAAGTGCATACATGTAATAGATGATTAGAAGAACAATGAATGCATAGATCTGAGTTATATTTCTCATGTTAAGTGATTATCTTATGATTTAGGAGATGTGCAAGTTATTATGTTATTGTTAAGGGTCTTTGATTAGGGATTTCTCAGTGCAGGCCTGTTTTGATCTAAAGGCACCCACTTCATTAAATATCATTCTCTCAAGGTGTGGAAACCTGGCTCCAACAGCCTCCCATACTACGTTGGGTGAGACCTTGACCTGCGCAAGCAGGCCATTGCTAAAAGGGCTAGTAATACAAGGGTTTGTTGTTTAACCTCAAACCTAAACCTGGGTCAGGGCCAATCAAACCAACAAATGGTTCTATTTCTAGGATCGGGAACATCTTGAGAGAGAGACCAGGTGATGATTTAGGGTTTGTGGCATCCGGAAAAATCTGAAATCGAAGAGTGGTTTGAAAAATAGATACTGGAGTTTCCCCTAAAAGAAAACATGAGTAAGATGTTGTCTACTAAAAAGTGGAAGAATAAGTATATATTCATAGAGGTACATGAGATCTTCTTCGTGACCTTTTCACATGAGTTGCAGGAGTGGTTTTTGAGATTGGCGGAGTTCCAGACATGTTGGAGGAACGATAGGGTTACACAGTGGACCCTGAATTAATCTGATAGTTGGAAAGAACTGATAACAAAATCAACTGGACCGTAGATATTTCAAGGGCTTGAGAGGTAAGTTATTGTGAAAATTTCCTTTTCTAATTAATAATATATTGAGTGAGAAAGGTTTTATGTGCAGCCACATCGAGTGAATGAACTACAAGCAGATTGAAAGCAACACACGGAACGGGAACTATAACCGGATCAATTAGAAGGGGGAAAGAGTTGCATACAACCCTCTTAGAGATCCGCTGAATATAGAAACTGAGGCTACGCATGTTGTAGGTATCTCTCTTTCTATGCCATATTCAACTGCACATAAGACTCAGACATCTCCTACACCACCGCCACCCCTACCTATCAAAAATATGGATGCTCATGTTAAGCTACCCACATTTAGGGGTGCAGGGGATGAGGATATGGATTGGTTCTATTTCATGGCTGATGCAGTATGGACTGTACATGACGTTAATATTGATGCTGTAAAAAGAGTCCGATTGGCCATGGATTTTGAGGGCTGAGCGCTAGACTAGTTTATGGGATATTTAAAAAAAATTCCGCTCCCCCTACTATCTATGATATCAATAAGGAACTGAAGCAGCAATTCAAAAATCCAAAGTCCTACATGTAGTTAGTGGTGGAGCTAAAAGACTTCAAGCAAGGAGCAAAGGAATCAGTCTGGGAAGCCAATCAATGGATGAAGAAAGTCACCAATGATGGGGGATTTGCTTACGATGAAAAATATCATAAATAATGGCTTATTGCCATGCTATTACCGTAGCTGGGTGGACCTATGGGTTAGCATAATATCGATTCGTAGGAAGAAGCCCTATAAATTTTTATGAATCTAGAGGTTGCGCCAAGTGACGATACCCAAAATGGGGCACTACAGATCCAAATCCAATTAGAGGCAATGCACTTAGAAATTGAAAATTTATGGAGAGACCGGGGTAAAGAAGCTAGAGCAAGTGTCTAGTGTTATTCGTTGCAAAGGAGCTCGCCACACCAAAGATCAATGCCCTGTGTTTACAGATTACCTACGGGTCAGAGGACCAAATCCACTACGCCTTAGGGAAGTTGGGGGCCCAGAAATCCCATCCTGTGGTGCGTTGATTTCCAAGTAGTTGGCCAGCATGATACTGACCATTTCCCCATACTAGGAGCGTATGTGCCAAGTTAAAACAATAATATTGCAGATTCTGCTCCTCGGTTGGTCACGATGAGCACCACTACTGGACGTATGAGCTCAATGATAGAAAGTGCGAACATGCACAGAGTGCAGGTTGAGACCTCTTCACCAATAGCCCCCTCTAGAAGAGGAGGATCTCCCGCAAGAGTAAGGGGAGGGGGATAGGAAGAGGCATAGGCCGAGGAAGAGGCCAATTGATCCACTATAACTTTGGAGATTCGGGACACTACGCATGCGATTCCCCTAATCATGCATGAAATTTCTATAGGTATTGTAGGAAATTTGATCACGTAATAGAATAATGTACCATTCTGCAAGCTAAGATGCCAGAAAAGAAGTAGACACATACGCAGAATGTGCAAATGGTAAAATTAGAGCCATGTGATGATGGCCCTAGTGTAAATGCAATAACTCATAGTGGTATGGCCAATGGAGGACCCGCGGAACAAGAAGTTGTAGAGTCATGGATAAGAAAGACATCTAACAAGAAGGAAGGCCTAGACCTAAATAGAAGGGATTTTTCCACAACAGAAGAATCAACATCAAAATATTCCATGGATCCAAAGGTTGATGAAGCAATAAAGCCATTCGTTCAAGCCTATATGAAGTTACCATGCAACTAGAAGGCAGTAGAGAATCTCCAAGAATTGATAGATAGTTACAAAAAAAAGGAAGCCCCTCAAAGGGAGAATAAGTTTGTAAAAAACATTTGTAAGAACAATAAGAGGATCAGTCGGGAGATGTGTATGACTGCACAGATTGGAGACTATGAGATGGATCAGGTCATCTTGGATCTGGGATTTGATGTCGATGTCCTACCTAAACAAACCTGGTAAAGGATGGTTGAGCCCAAATTGGAGTGGTCCACCATTCAATTACAGATGGATAACCAACAAAAGATCATTTGACTAGGAAGGTTGCCTAAGGTTGTGGTGGACATTGCAGGAGTTAAAGTATATGCAGAATTTGAAGTAATCTAGATTGTGGATGATGCGGATCCTTACTGTGCACTATTAGGACTGGATTGGGCTATTGACATGGGAGGTATCATCAACCTGAAAAGGAGGAGCACGATATTTGAAAATGATGGTACATGGGTAATAGTCCCTCTAGATCCAGCTGAAGGTGAAAGATATATAGAGCCAGTGCGCGATGAGGAGGATGTTGAACATATTACAAACTAACTATGTGGTATGATGATTGGGTCATTCCCACAACTGATGGCATGTTAAATCGGGAAAAATATAGCTCGTGTTTCTCAGATTCAGATGACGAGATGGAAAATTGGCAGAACCAGTTGCATGACGTATCTTTGTTGTGCTGCTTCAATATCACAAATAGATTTTGGTGAATCTCTTCAGAGGTAAGAGAATTGCCTTACTTTTATGGTTCTAGTAGTGTTAAGGAATTTCTTAAAGAACTAGAGAGAGATGTCTCTGACGAACGGAGATTCTGGGCACTTAACTTGGCCATGCCTGCAACCCCTGCCCGATGGTGGGAAAACACACAAGAGGACTTTTTAGGACTGGGGGAATGTCGAAAGATGATGATCATTCCCTTTGAACCCCTAGCCAGCCCACCCATGGAGCTCTTTTATAGCAGTGGGGATTCGCGCAAGCACTTGGCTATGTAGATGGAGGTATGGAATGAGTGGATCCATATTTTTATTCATGCATTAGGGTCGATCCTCACCACCTAGTATTTAGATGCAGAGCTTCACCAATTCGCTCACCACTTGGATACAATGACAGAATATTTCATGGCGATGTTCGGTTTAGTCGAAGGAATAGAGAAATTGGATGAAGTCGAACAAGATAAACATGCTTTTGCCTTTGATGAGTCTTTTCCTCAAAAGGAATGTGTTACACCAACTTGGGATGTGCATGTGCAACATATTGTCAACTACAGAAATTTTTTAGTAGAGGATTGTGACGAAGATCCCAGGAATATCACAATCCCAGAATCTAAAGGAGAATGCACAGTCACAGGACCCTCATTACAAACAGTGGATGTTACCAAGACATTGAATTTGAAGGAAGTCAACATTGGGACGAAGGAGAAGCCTAAGTTGGCCAAAATTTGGGATTACTGAGATGATGATACTATTGGAAAGATTGCGAAGCTGCTGAATGAATATCAAGATCTATTTCCTATGAAATTCTTTGAGCTCAAGGGAATTGTAGGAGATCTGGGTGTTATGAAAATCACCTTGAAGATGGATGCACATCCTGTCAAACTGCGACCATATCATCTGAACCCTAGCTATAAGTAGAAAGTCAATGAGGAGATAGATAAGATGGTAGTTGCACATATCATTGAGCCTGTGAAGCACTATGATTGTGTAAGCCCAATGGTAGTCCAAGAAAATAGAACCAAAGGGGAGATAAGGATCTACGTAGACCTGCATGCATGATCCCTTCCATACGTTATTCTCTAATCAAATCCTAGATAATGTGGGAAGTCACAAAACGTACTAATTCACTGATGGGTTTTCAAGGTATCATCAGATTAGAATTTCACCTGAAGACCACAACAAGGCAACCTTTGCAACTAAATGGGGCTTCTTCCAGTACACTATCATGCCCTTCAGATTGAAGAATTCCCCTCCAGTTTTTTCGTGCATAGTTGTAGCAGTATTCAAAGAATTCATCCATAAGTTTATGGAGGTCTATTTTGATGATTGGACAATATTCGGATTGTGAAAGAAGCATGTGTCGAACCTGCACATGATGCTAGATACCTGCTGAAAATACCATATTTCAATTAACCTAAAGAAGTGCATATTCTGCGTACCTTTTGGAATTTTTTTGGGGCATATTCTATGTCAACAGTGATTGTTGGTTGACCCAGCCAAGACTATGGTTATCATCAATTTAGAAGTCCCCACCAATGAGAAATAGATGCACTCCATCTTAGGGCATAAATTTTACTACATGAAGTTTATTCAGGGGTATGCCTTGAACATTGCACCAATGGAAAATATGCTAAAGAAGGATGTGTCCTTTTTCTGGGATGAGGAGTTTCATAAAAGTTTTGAGCTACACTGAAATAAAAGATGGTCACTCCATATATTCTAATATTTCCAGATTGGGCGAAGGTCTTTCATGTGCATATGGATGCATCAGGAATAGATCTTGGGGTTGTCTTAGCGTAGCCAGGAGAGGGAGATATTGATCATCCAGTAGCTTTTTCTAGCAGGAAACTCTCTAGCGCAGAGCAAAACTATTCCACTACCGAACAAGAAAGACTGGAAATGGTGTATGCCCTCCAGAAATATAGGCACTATCTATTTGGAGGACACTTTAAAATGTTCACTGACCATTAAAATTTAAAATGCCTGGTCAATAAGCCTGTGTTGGGGGGGAATATTTGTATATGGTTGCTACTTTTCCAGGAGTATGACTTTGAGATTATTGTGAAGCCTGGGAGAATGAACGCAAGATTTGATCACTTGTCTCGAATTGAGAATGGAGAATAGCCAACTATTCTGGAGGAAGGATTACTTGACGCACAAATTTTCGCTATCAAGCTGGTTGATGAGCACTGTGAATACATTATTCACTTCTTGACAGCTGGGACAACCCCTACAGAATATTTAGTGCAGCTGAAGAAAGAATTGGTGGCCCACAAAGATGATTTCACTATAATTGTAGGAAAATTGTATAAGTTGGATTTAGATGATGTATTGAGGAGGTATGTGTTAGAACATGAAAGGAAAGATATATTGGTTGAGGCTCACACAGGAGTGGTAGGAGGCCACTATGTAGGGAAAGACGATGCGCAGAAGGTGCTACGTGTAGGGTTATGATGGCCCACATTGCATAATTATGCACAAGAATACTGTTGAGCCTATGACGTATGTTAGTGAATCGAGAAGCCCTCGCAGAGAGATGAAATGCCCCTGCAACTGCAGATGGCCTTGCAGGCATTCGATAAATGGGCTATAGACTTTGTGGGACCAATCAATCACCTAGGAAATAATATTGGCGCACGCTACATCATCACTGCCACTGATTATGTAACCAGATGGGTGGAGGCAAAGGCTATTAAGGATTGTACTACAGATACTATTGGACACTTCATATTTGAGCATATCCTGACTAGGTTTTCCTGCTTGAAGATCTTAATGAGTGATATAGGTACGCATTTCATTAATGAAACTATTGAAGCATTGACGAAAGAATTTCAGATCCATCATGTGAAAAGAACCCCGTATCACCCACAAGCTAATGGTGCAGTAGAAGCGTTCAAAAAAATCTTGGGGAATGTACTTACTAAGGTCTGTAATACCAATCAGAATGACTGGGACGTGCACATCCCCTCGGTGCTATGTGCCTATTGCACTACATGCAATAATCTGATTGGTAAGACTCATTTTAGGATGGTCTATGGATAGGCGAACATCATGCCCGTGGAATATTTTGTCCCTAGCCTACGCATTGCAGCTTTCACAAATATGGTGGAAGACAACATCATGGAGAAATGCCTCACACAACTAATTTCCCTAGAAGAAGATTGGTTTATTTCTAACTTTCATCAGCAAGTGTAGAAGGCACTAGAAAAATCTTGGCATGATCGATACATCTGACAGAAAGTGTTTAAGGAAGAGGTATTGGTGTTTCTCTATGATATTCAATTTGTGCGCCACTCAGGGAAATTCCATAAGCACTAGTTGGTACCATATATAGTAAAAGATATTACAGATTGTGGTGCAGTGTGCTTGGCCATGCTGTGTGGGGAATACCTTCCCGGGTACGTTAATGGAAGTCGTCTGAAACCTTACAGGGATGTCCCAGTGCCTACCAAATGACTATATGGGAGGAGCATCAACCTTGAAGGATCTGCGCATGCTATGAGGAGAAGGTGCAGGCAGGTGCGACGAGAGCGCATCAATAGTGCGCAGGAAAGGAGGCGCAGGAAGGTGTGACTGAGGCACAGGGGTAGTGCACAGCTAGAAAAAATAGCAATTGGAACAATAAAACTGGGTGAAAAAGCGATTTTACCATTGGATGGACCGGGTGTTTGGAAATTAATGCAGTGATCTTGGAGGATTTTTTACCATTTCATAGATGGTAAGTCGCATTTAATGATAATCCAACTATTTTTACCCATGGGGGCTATAAAAGGAGGGGCGCAGGTTATAATCAGTTCCTTTTCTCTCTGTAGATATTATGCTCTATGTCTTATTGTGAATTTTGTGCTTCTTGTGACTCCGCAATCTGTATGTTTGGGTGAGGTACCCCTTCTGACAGTAGAAATCCTAAGTTTGTATTTTGGGCAAGGATGACGACCACTAACCCCACTAAGTCGCTGCCCATTATGGCCTCCACTGATATGGGGTCCGAAGAAGTTTTTGAAGTTACCCCCAAATTTGAAGAGGTCATGTCCACACTGGCCAAAGGAAAGGGAAAGGGCAAGGGAAAAGTAAAATAAGAAGGTAAGGAGAAGGGAAAGGGAAAAGCCACGAAGTGGGCTTCGGCTAAACCGTGCACCTCCCCTAGGATTGTGTACTCTCCCCAGCAAGTACCCGAGGTGCGCTCACCCAATCCCTCAAAGTGCCCCATGATGGCCCAAGAGGAGGCCCTACTAGTAGCCCTGCTCTCATGGCTATTGGCTTATATTAAGCCGCGCAAGCTGATGGTGTGCACACCTAAGAATTTGGATGTGGTCTGTGAGTAACTCTAGATGCCTCTCATGCCACAAGAAGTCCCTCTCATTGGAGATATGCTTGGCCACATCCCTGCCATCAAATTTGATGATCATGATCTAGCTAATGAGGAGACCTTTCTAGATCTGGCCCCAGAGCTCTATCTAGAGCGGGTTCTATATGATGGCATTCTGAAAGTGGAGTAAATTACTTGGGTACGTAGGTTGTAGGCCTCGAGGATCCTGAACCTGTTACGCATCCCCTACTTTGGGAGATATTCCATCACTAGGCTGGTAGTGGGGAAGCTACTCGCCTTAATCCATGATGGTTGCTTATGGATTCAAGGTCACATCCCTCTTGACGTTGTGCTCTTTCATAAGATTACTGGCCTGCCATGAAGGGACCCCATCCCATAAAGGGGTTTTGGAAGAAGTATGAGAAGAAGGTGGCTGACGATGTCAGAGAGAAGTTCAATGTGGAACGTGACAAAAAAGGGTTCTTGGTTGAAAGCATCGTTGACCCCAGGGTGGTCATGGGAACTCTTTTTCTTAGCTGCATGCTGATAATGCACTGGGTCTCCTTGTTGACAAAGAACACTGTATGGTGGTCCCATGTTTGCGTGAGGTTTTTATAAGAATAGGACACACCACCCCCTGAATGACATCATATGCTACAAAAACTAACACTAGACGATTTTTATTATTTTTTCTATGTTAATCGATGTAGTGGATAACATGTAATGCACAGGTGCTCCTTATTGACATAGATCACTGTACGATGTTTTATATTGTTTTGGCGGTGCGTTTATAAGAACACAACGCATCAATGTCGGTGCGTATAACATTAAAAGTGCACCAATTTCTTCATTTTTTTTAACCTGAAAAATTGATTATTTATTTATAAAATATATTAATTAATGATATGATATAGGTTTCATATTGATAAAGAAATGACTAACAAGAGATCAAGTAACCAAAATACTGATAGCACATCAAGAAAAGAAAAAAAGGAAAGTTCTTTGTAAATTATTTATAAAAAAAATTATTTTTGAACTATATGTAAGTTTAAATAATATGTATTGTTTATTGTGTATGATGCAGAGCCACAAAATGACGAATATCGATAAGATTATTTTTGATCTAGGACTAGAAGAGCGTAAAAGCTTGATGGAAAAATTGCAAAAGGATGAAACAAGTGAATGAAAAAATACTATTGATCCAATATGAGTTTCTTTTTTTAACTTCCATTAATAATATACTTAAAATTATTAGATAACATATTTCAAACAATCTATTAATACACATATGTTCAATGTTCTATAGGGACCAACAACTCAGAAAATGAATGTTGTTCTAAGAAAAGAAAATAAAAATAAAACATGAAAATGAAAATGAATTGCTCCTTAGCTCATCCGGAGTGGTGCTGGAGGCTAACGAAAGGGGGAAATTTTTTTATAAAAGTTTTAGGGATCTAGTGGAATGAATGTATAGACATTATTTCTACTTACAATACAAAAATCAATCCAAAGATTCCAAGAACCAAATTTTATCCAAACTATAGGAAGAGTTTCCGGAGAATTGGTCAATGGGACATGTCAGAGTTTTAATAGAGAAAATGTACAACAACAAAAAATAAGGAATGAAAATGTAATATTCCTTACTTTTCTAGAATTATTTATAAATATCACTTTTGTTATGTTTACTTTTCATATATCAATATAAAAATTAAATAGTTTATTGTCATGTTACATTTTCAGGAAGATTATGAAAATCTCAAAAGATGAATGAGATGATATCATAAATATGTCAGTAGGAATGTCCGAAAAGGTGTACAAGGAGATGGTCAAGGAAATGGACAAAATTTCATCGCAGGAGGAGCCATCTCAACAAGAACGTGCTTCAAATGTAATATGTAAGCATTGAATTTTTCAATCATTAGATACAATAAATAAACAATTTAGCATTAAATATTATTTTTCAAGTATTTTTTTGCAAAAAAAAAGAAATAAATAAAATGGAACCCATTCAACACATAAAACATGACGACAAGGAAGAAAAGGGTTGATATCTAATTTTGTGAGTAATTGTTACTTCCTTATAACAACATAATTAGATTTCATTTTTGTATATTTTAAGTTGTTTTACAGAAATTGTCATTGAATGTCTTTAAACTGGTGGTAGCATACAAAGAAAAAACATCAAACAAATTGATTGACATTGGGTTAAATATGGGTTGTGAGTACATGTTGGCATATCAAAAATTAATTGTGGAATTTGCAAGAATCTATCGATCTTGTTTTACTTAGCTCCATCTATAATTAATAGAACAAAAAAAAATTATATTAAATATACGATTTGTTATGGGGTATCAAAATTTCAGGAAACAAAGTATAGAACTATGCCAAAAATGAAATCTTGAAATATGGCATGAAATTTGGTTTTGAAAGAATGTTTATAGTTCATGAGTCAATTGTTTCTATGGTACGTCATTTATTTTCGATCTACATTTATGTATATTATTTAATATTGAAATTTTCACTATTCTAACCAATGTATATACACTCATTATAGTTTATTTTAATGTTTGTAGATATAAGGTGAAGAAGAAGAAAAAAATACACACTGTGAACAAAAGATTCCTGAAAATAACCCAAGTCATGGAAGTAGCTCGAGCAGTGACAATAGTTCAGGCGAAGAATGATGATAATTATGTTTGCATATCAAAGCAAGACATTGTATTTTTGACATATTTGTCTTTGAAATTAGACATTTTTTTTAATGTAATGGACGTAGCATCCCAATTGAAAGACAACAAGATACCAATAACTGTCCCATTTTGTCTGAAAAATATTGTCTTATTCATATATATATATATATATATATATATAATAAAATATGTTTTAATTTATTCTATTATGTTGTCCATTGTCGTTGTGAAATGTAACACCATTCATTAAATTTATGGATGATTAAATATTATAATGAAGAGATGTGAATATGATGATATAATATAAAAAATTAATCCAAACATCACATTCAAATGCACTAATAAAAATTTAATTGATATGAATATCGTTATAAGATATGTGTCGTCTTTTGACGAATAATGAATTTTAAAAAATCATAATAATTATGACATGATATAACAACTTAAACCAAACATCACATTCAAATGAATTAATAAAAAATTAATTAATGTGAAATTGTTGTAAGATTTTTCAACGTTTGATGAATAATGAATTTTTTAAAATCACAAAAATTGTACTGTCACAGTTCAATGTTTCTAAAAAATACAAAATGAACACGGGTGCAAGTAAGTTACTATACATCGATGTGTTTTTATGATACGACACACTGGTGTGTTTCTACGACCTATGGGCACTGTGCAAATACCAATACCAATTATAAGTCTCAGTGTGTTTGTGTGATACTGCGCACCAGTGCATTTATGTGAGAATACTCATCGGTGCGTTTCTACGACCTATGGGAACTGAACAAATACCAATACGAAAATTGGTGTGTTTGTGTGATACTACGCACCAATGCGTTTCAATAATACTACGAACCAGGGAATTCATACAACCTACGGGCACCGCAAAAATCCCAATACCAATTAGAACAGCCCCTGTACGGTTTTATACCTTTACGCTCACTACATGCACCTTCAACTAGCCCGGGCTGACCATCTAGATGACACGCACTGGTGCATTGATACCTGAGTAGTGCACCAATGAAAAAAACATCTATAATAACATTCAGCGGCCCAGTTTTTTTAGTTATGCTGAAATTCCATTAGAAGCTCCACCAAAACCTCTGTTACCAAAAACGAATGTTGTAGAAAATGTTTTTTTGACAATTTTGGCCAATTTTAAAACACTAAAAACCTCCTTTATAACCTCCACTAGAGGGTATTTTCCTTGTAGTGCAAATCATGTCAAGGTGTGACAGGAGTGTTGAGGAGTTTTATGCATCTCTCATTGATACAATTGGTAAAGCTTTATTATGCATTAAATAATATGGTCCCTTCACACTAGTGTAACTATCGGAGTACGACGCCAAATTTTCTACCCATATGTACAAGTGGGGATTCAAGATTAGGGGTTAACGGTCATAAGTTAAGAGGATAAGGGATTAGGGATTAGGGGGTTCATTGATTTTAGGTTAGGGGTTAGTGGCTTGAGGTTTAATGGGTCAAGAGGTCAATGGGTTATGAGTTATGATTGTATGGGTTAATGGATTATGGATTTGGAGTTAAGGGGATAGAAAATTAGTTTTTTATGGGTTAAGTGATTATGGATTGTGATAATGGACCCCTAATCCCCTTATCACCACTCTTGGGGGTTTCCCTATGTATTTCTCTCATTGAATTCCCTCTAGGCCCCTTATGCCATATGACATTAGGTCCTAAGTTTGCTTCTCATTATCTAATTCTAGGATTATAGATCTTACTAAACCATGCTTGAAACTCCCCTTGCCCTATTCATTCCACAAAAAGATATCTCTCCCACATTTTTGGTCATACCATTCAACTTGTCATAATTTTATGAACCCCAAAATTTCGTCCCAATGCCCTACAACTACACCCTTGGGTAACCTTGGTTAAGGGATTAAATGCATTAGGGTTTATGGGTTTTGATAAGGTATCCCCTGATCCCCTTATAAAAAATATTGGGGGTTCCCCAATCAACTTCAATTACATGATACGTAAGACAAATTGAGAGAAAAAGGCAAGGAACTTGGAAAATTGAAAGCATTTGTTGAAGAATTAATGGAATGAAAAGCTACCATGGAGGTGGGGAAATAAAATGGTTGAGTTAATCCAAAACCATCCAACAACATAAGAATTACATGTGTAGACTATTTAATCTTTTATATATGTTTGAAAATAAGGTTGAGTTTAAACTATGTTTTCTCCTCTTAATGTATCTTCTAGTCCCGCATATGTTGAGAGTATTAGTGTAATTTTGTTTAGAAGCAAGTTATTCCTAAAGAAAAAGGATGTGTTCTCAATGGATGTAAAAGGGAGATCCAATTGTAAGATGACCTTGGTCAGCTCTATATTGAAGGTACAAAAAAGGGGTTCAAATGGGGATGAACCTAGATATGAGTAGCTTGAATATTACACCATTAATCTAGTTGAGGACCATTTGTTTTAGTTTCAAATAGACTTGGAGCAAACTAAGGGAAAATGAATGTTGTTTTGAGAATGTTCTGGAAAAAACCTTTGAGAAAGGTTATAGAATAGTATGGGATTTTTACCCATACATTTGTTAAGATAATGGACCAACGTTAAAGGATGATGACAAATAAAGGGGCATCATTATATCCTATTTTTTATTTTGAGTGAACATTAATTATGTTTGTGTCGCGCATGGAGATGAATCTTAATTTATGCCTATGAAATTAGATCCATTTGTGGACATTAGAATACCATATTCGTTCCCTTTGAAATCAAATACATGAAGGATATTTGGGGAAAATGTGACTCTATAAAATGTAGATAGTATTTAGGGACCTTGAGGCTATTTTTATTGGATCCTAGAAGTGCTTAGAGGTTGTATTTTGAGGTTTTAGTGGACAAAATCCTAATATGACCAAGAATATTAGTGTTGGAGCACCTATGGCCTAAGAGAAAATCTTAGGGGTTCTAGGAGTTAAGGGTTTTATGGGTTTAAGAGTTAGGGTTTAAGGGTAAAGGGTAGAGGTTTAGGGGTTAGGGGGTTGAGGGCTAGGAGTGGGAGGTCTATGGGGTCTATGGGTTATAGGTTAATAGATTGGTGGTTAAGGGATTCATGGGTTAAGGGTTAAGCATTAAGGGTTTAAGGGTCAGTGGATTTATGGGTTAAGTGCTTAAGGATTATGGGATTTAGGTGTTACTAGGTTAAAGCGCTAGAGGTTAGGGATTAAGGGGTTAAGGGTTAAGGGGTTAGGGGTTAAAGGTCAAGGTCCAGTGTTCAAGAGGATAAGGGGTTAGGGCTTCAAGGATTCTAATTTATAGGTTAGGGGCTTGGGGTTTAAGGGATCAATGGGTTAATAGGTTATGATTTGTGAGTGTAGGGCTTAAGGGATTATTGCTTTGGGGTTAAGGTGTCATATAATTTAGTGGCTATGGGTTAGGGTCTTATCAGTTGTGATAATGGGGCTAGTAATATCCTTATCACAACTATTGGGGATTCCCCTATCAATTTCTCTCATTTTCTTCCCTTTATTTCCCCTGGACCCTTTCCCATGAGGTCCTATGACCCCTTCTCTTTCTCCAATCCTAAGATTATATATGTTAGTAAACCATGCTCGAAATTTTCACTTCTACCCATACATGCTACCCTTATGTCCCCTTTACCCATTCAATACAACAAAGATCCCACTCCCTATTAAAAATTCATGAGAATTGAAAATTTGCAGTTGTTAATTTAATCCTGCCTCTAATATATTAATTCTAATGATTTTTTTTTTTTTTTTTTTTGTGGGGGGGTGGGGTGGGTGTGGTTGTCGAAAACTAGGTCTAAAAGTTACATTTTCGTAGAGAGGAATTCAGATATCCCATAGTGGTATGAAGATATGTCAACATTTCAAATACAAAAGAGGATCTGTCATTAGGAAAAAGAATCGTGAAAGAAGATATGAACGAAGGACAAATAAATACAGGAAATAAGAAAAAAAAAAACAAAACTAAAAGGTTGGCCACAATGTCTACAAATATTCTAAAGAAATTGTGAAATTATATGATTTAAAATTTTTTTTGGTAAATAATTAATTAATTTTTTTAATTTTTAATTTTTAATTTTATTATTTTAAATTATATGATTTAATAAATTGTTGATAAATAGATAATTTTAATTTCATTTAAATTTAATTTTACAAATAAATACATAATAATAATAATTACTTATTTTTAGAAATAAGTAAATATTGACAGATAATAGTTCCCCTATCAATTTCTCATTTTGTATTCACTCTAGGCCACCTAGCCCCTATGGCATAAGGTACTAAGGCCCCTTCTCATTCTCTAATGCTAGGATTATAGATCTTAGTAAACCATGATTGAACCTCTCACTTCTACCCATCCATGCTACTCTCATGTTCCCTTGACCCATTCAGTACACCAAAATATCCCGCACCCGCAAAATTCATGAGAAAAAAACATTTGGAGATGGCCATTTAATAACCACCTCTAAAGTTTAATTTTAATGACTATTTTGTTTTTGGTGGGTGGGGGGGGGGGGGGGGGGATGTGGCGGTTTCTCCAAAAATGTCTCCAACTTTGGGGGTTTTAAGGGGTGTTTTTAAAAAAACTCCCTTAAAAGTCACAAGAATTCAACTTTCGGATTCGTTTTTGGACACCCCCCTCCCCCCAAAGTCATCAGAATTAAAATTTTATAAGAAGTTGTTAAAGGGTCGCCTCCAAATTTTCAATTCTCATGAATTTTTTTTCTTTTGGGGAGTGGGATGGGGGGGTTTAAAAACTTCCATGAAAAATATATTTATGAGAATTATTTTAAACCCCACCCACCACCCCCCCACCCCCACCTAGAAACACCACACACACAAAAGTTATGAGAAAATTTTTTTAGAGGTGGTTGTTAGAAACCTCATCACCACCCAAAGTTCAATTTTCATGACTTTTTGGGGGGGTTTTAAAAAAACCACCATGAAATATATAAATATTTAGGGAAAACAATTTAACCCCTCCAACCTCCTCCCCCCCCACCCCCCCCCCCCCAAAAAAAAAAGAAAACACTTTTAAAGGTGGTTTTCAGAAAACCCCCCAAAAAGGTTAAATCCCTAAAAAAACTTTTAAGGGTGGTTTTGGGAAGACTACCACAAGTAAAACCACCCCTAAATTCATTTTTGTAGTAGTGTATATGCTAATACATTCCAAGTTCCAATTTTTAGTGCATTCTAAGTGCCAAATCTTCCTTTGTTGGCTCTCTCCTACTTTCCAATAATTGATCTCAAATAACTTTAATCTTAAACCATGCTAACACATGTCAGTCATGCTAAGACTTTCCAAGTGCCAATTTTTGTCAAGTATTGTTATGCATGCTATGGAGTGGCAAGGCATGAATAATATGAGGGTGTTCCAAGGAGTGTCAACAACTGCTAGCCATGTCAAGGAGGAACTGACAAGGTATTATTAGTAGTGGTAAGGCATGCTAGGGAATACCAGGGCATGTTAAGGAGTGCTAGACTGTGCTAGGGAGTTCCAAGGCATGATGACATGTGAAAAATAGTTCCAAGGCATGCCAAGACATGGTAGGTGCTAAGGCAGGCTAGGATGTGCAGGGTGTCAAGGTGTGCCAACATGGGTTAAGGAGTGTCAAGGAAACAAAAAGAAGAACCAAGTTAAAATGCAAGGAAATGAACACATAAGAGGGTTAATAGGTCAAGATTTTACCTTTTTAAAAAGGGGCATGCTAGGCACATTGATAATAGGTTCCAATACATGCCAAGTGTCAAAGCATTCCAAGTTCTAATGTATGTCAATGCATGCCAAGGTGTTATAGGGCATGATAGGGACTACAGGGCATGTCAATAGTTTCTAGGGGAGTGTTATGTTATGCTAGTGCATTCCAACATGTGCGTGGACATCCTAGTGATGAAAAAATGTTCTAGGTACAAATATTTTCCAATACATGTGAGGTGCTAGGGAATGTTAGTGTGTGCCAAAGCATGTCAATTTGTGCCAGGAGTGTTGAGGAGTGTCATGTCTCTCTCATTAATATAATCGACCAAGATTGATTATATATTAAATAATGTGTTCCTAAACATACCACTTGAACTTCATCTAAATTGAATTTGCTAGATAATAGACCTAACGGAGATGAATCAAGTGTTGCCTCATTGGAAAACTATGTTCTCATTACTTGAGGGAAATGATACACACTAACTACTTCTTAAAAAACTCATTTACTCTAACCATAACTTCCTTGGACACATAATGAAATAAATAGTATATTTTGACAAAAAATATAACAATAGTAACATAGCATCATCAAAAACTCATTAGAATGATCAATGATGATGAAAATTTTCTGACTGTCACCAAAATTAACGAAAACTAACATTGTTGATGGAAAATAAAAGATCTTCTTGTTACACAACATTTTGTCACTGTCCCTGCAATCCCCATCTCACCCATTGGAGAGTAATTACTGTGATCAATAATCAGTGTCATGCCTTGCAAAGACCTTCATTGTGTCCCTTTCCATGAGAAGAATATTCCTTCTCTTGACACTTTCCTGAGCAGAGATTGAAAAACACCTATGTTTTCCTTGGCGCGGGTAGTAAGTTATTCCCTCATGCCAACAAGGAAGATTAACACTAGGCCCCGTGCTAGCTGGTGCTCTGTCCCAGTTTGTCACCCACGCCAAGTTGTTTTAGGAATGCTTTTTAAATATAGAAGCGGAGGTTCCATTTAACCAACCTCATGGATGAGTCACTAGGAGTGGTTGAACAGATAAACCACAGGCTCCCTCCTTTGGCTTGTAGTTTCCTCTTCTTATGGGAACCTCCTAAAGGACAGGCCTCCCTTCCACCTTTGTATGGATCCCAAACGTCCTCCTTTTCCTCTATATAATGGAGCTCTCTCCCTTGACATAAGCTAGCTGAACATAGATCAAACATACTATAGCTGAACTTGAATACTGGAATAGCTGAATTGTTAGACAGAGAAGAGAAAGAAGGAATGCCCTTGAGAGAGCTCGATTCCATGCCTTCATCTCATCTGAATTCCATGACAAGTTGAGATGCACTTCGGCTGAACCCCGCTAGAGGAGACTGCAACGTCAAAGCCTGGGCTGTATCTCTTCTTTCTAATAATACAATTAAGTGACTATTGTTTGGTTCCCGTTTTGTGTTATGTTTTTATGTAATACAATTTGCTAGATCCTATTTGACTGAATAGTGATTACGAATGATGTTATTTTGTCATATGTTTTGCTCGTCTGTTGTTTCTTATGCAAGTATCTGAGCGTGACTGCGGGAGGATTGTGACTTGTAGAGATAGAAGTGAGAGGCCACCACCACTACAGCTATGAGTCAACAACACTGGACTAAAGGATTGTTATCTATCATATCCAATTTTCATTCAATAATTAGGAATCGACAATTTAGCATGTTTGTTTGTTTCTAGACCCACCCTGGGGCTAGAGGGATCGCCTTTGTTTGCAGAGGGGATTTACTTGCTTAAAAAATTGGCGACTCCAATAGGGATCAGTGTGATTTTGTTGTTTTAGCAGGTTATGGTTGACTTCAGTCGTTTAGCTTGCTTATTTATTTTTTCTGGTTTGCTTGCTTGTTTTCCATTCCCTGTTCAGCTCCAGAGTGTCAGGCTTGACCTCTGCTCATTAGGTTTTGGTTTTTCCTCTTTTTCCCATAGTTAACTGGCTTGGTGCAGTTTTCCGTTGAACAGTCGCGCCAATTGGTGTAGGTTGCTCTTTTTGTAGTAGCACCAACCCCTGTAAGGTGTGGATTACAGCCTTACAGTCATGCCAACCTCTGTAGGATTTGGCTTGACCTTATCAACTAGTCTTTTGGTCCTTTGTGCTTGTTTCTGGGTTGTTTTTCATGTGTAATTATGCCTTTGGAATTGTTTTGACTGTCGTTGACTTAATTTTCTTAGTTGTTTTCCCATCTTCTTATCAGTGTGAATTCAAGCCTTAGGGTTTCTAGATTTCTTGGTGCAATGAGCCTTCTTTTTGGAATCAAGTGGGTTTGATTGTCTTCAGTCTCATTCTTGGGTTGATTGCACTTCGTTTTCTTGATATTTTTGAGTTATTGCTTTGGTTTTAGAGTCATTTGGTTTTGATTGATTCTTCGCCTCATCGCTCCAAGCATATATTACATTGCTTGTTTAAGATCATTTTGGAAAAACTTCTCCTGATTCGGAAGATTGCGGCATTAGTTTGGGTGTTTCTTGTGATTGTCTATGTTGCTTGAGTCATTCAAATCCATTCCTCACATTCTCATGCTCAAGCTAATGTTTGTTTTCGTTTTTATGTCATTAGTGCATCATGTACTTCTCTTCATAAAAAATACAAAATTTTTTATTGCATTCTTCCTTTTATTCAAAAGTGAAAAGGTCTTTTACATAACTAGTATTGCATAATCTAGGAAAGAGTTTTTAGTTTCGTTTGATTGCATTAGGTGCATTAGTGGATTTCTTTGCATATTGTCATTTTTTTCTATTGTTTGGAAAGATCTCTATCCTTCTCGTATCTAGCATTCATTGAATGGAAATTTTATTCATTTGCATATAGTTTGCATTTAGGAATTTGAGATCCAAAGATGATAGAGCCTTGAAATTGAAACGTAATCCAAGATCAAATTTAAAATTCACTTAATTAACCTAAGGAAGCATTGAAACCTAACGCAACATTTAGTGGTATAGGTTAGAGATGTGTTCCAGCATCTTAAAACCTAGTAGTTGTCGTTCACTTTTTGGCTTTAGATAGCACTAGTATGAACTTTTTCTCCCCATACCGTCATGTATATAAATGGAGACCCCTCTAGGTTGCAATCCTTTTATCCATAGGAAGCCAAGTCTGCTACCTTGTAACCATGATACACCAAACATAGCATTCAGGGAGACTACATGCACGTACGTTAAGTCCTTGGTCATTTCTCTTTCATTTGATCCCCAAGGTGTATATGGAAGTTCACAGATACCTGGTATACCATCTTGCTTAGATGTCTGAGTAGTCATTTTTGATATTTGCGTGACTCTTTAAAAAGAGAAGAGGTCGTCGAGCACTTTCCCTTTCATGCTCGTTTCAAAATTGAAAGTGACTAGAGTCATATTTTGCTTGTTTCTCGACTCTTAAAATATGAAACATCACAGTCTGGTTTCAGTGTCATAAAATTAATCACCTACAATTACATGCCCTTTAAAAGTTTTATTTCTTGGCCTATTTTGGTTTTCCTTGTTTTTTTATCTTGGACCCGTTGATTGGTTATCTTTTTCCTTTCTGTTTTGAAGAACGATCATAGTGGCGAAACCACCGATTTCGTCATTCTCGCTGTCTCCTAGTGGTGGTTCCTTTCCAGAAATTTCTTTTGAAACTCCTCAGTCCATTGGGTCTGCTGAGTTAGCATAGCCCATTCTCCCATTTGTCTAGCCCCTTGCTACCCGATCTCCTCCTAAAGAGTCAGTTCAGTATAATTGGCCTCCTTCAACTGCTTGGTCTGGTTTCGGGGAAGAAGGAGATTTTCCTCCTCTTACATTGGGATCACGATATTTTTCTGTTGTTTTACCTCCTGGCCCCCATACTCTCTTTGAAGATCTTACGGTGGCATTAGCCATGGATTCATACATTCCTTCTGACAGTGAAGGAACTCCCGCTTCTACAGGAGAATATCAATTGTTTCCTAAAGATTTCCCTCATGTATCTACTCAGTCTTCTACACCATCAGTGTTATTACCTCCTGGATATAGGTCTTTGAGTCCTATTATGTCTAAATTTGCATCCATTGCATGATCCAGTCCATCTGTCCCTCCTCAAAGCTCTGTCCTCCCGTCGTTGGGATTATTGCCTTCAACACCCATTTCATCGGTTAGTGTTACATCCGTTCCAGTACAACCTAATGTTTATATAGCCTCATCTGCACCAGTTGTTATGACTAAATCATCTGGATCTTCTCACATTCGTATGTTGATTCTTTAGAGTCCTACGAGGCTCATTAATCCTAGTTCGAGTAGCTCAGAATCTCATGCCGTGGAGGCCCCACCTGATTCTAGTGTATTTTCCTCAACTCCAGTGCTTCCTAGAAGACTTACATTCAAGGAGTACTTGTTGGCTGTTCAATAGTAGAATACTTTGAGTTCTCAGCCACTTCCTCTTCACCCTCATATCCATCATATGATGTTGTCGGTACCCCTATTTATCAATACCCACATCTTTATGATGTTTACGCTAATCCTGTCTATTTGCCTCCTCTTAATCCTTATTTGACTATTTATAACCCTTATCTAGTCATTCCTCATCTTGGACCTACTCTACCGGAGGAATCCTCTGGCTTGCAAGGACAACCCTCCGCGGGACAACCTTTAGCTCAGCAAGGTTTTGCCTCGGGTCTGTAGGGACAAAATTTTGGTCCACAAGGTAAAACTTCACAAGGTCCACCTTTGGTCCAACAAGGAAAACCCTCTGGTCCATTCGGTCAACACTCCAATCAACCGAGACCATTTTATGCTCCTGGGGGGAAAATGAAACAACTACAGGGAAAGCCTTTTGCACCGCAACAGCCAAACATTCTGTATGGTCAAAATTTTGTGTGACAAGGACAACCCTATGGTCCTTCTTCGGGTCAACTTGGTTATCAGCGACAACCTAGTCCATCACAACCATCGGGCCAATCCTTTCCACAAGGACAACTCGGTTGGCTTCAATATCTAGCTCACCTGGCTCAACAGCCGGTTCAACCTACTCAACAGTCTATTCCACCAACTCAACAACTATTTTTACCTGTTTATCCGAATGAGCCACGTCCATCTACTCAGCAGCCCGCTCAACCTGCTCAGCAGGGCCTATCTGTTCAACCGCAGGGCGTTTATTACCCTCAAGGTAAATATCAGCCGGTATATAGTGCACCCCAAGGTTTTACCCTCAAAATCAACATCCATTGGTGTACAATAAACCTCAAAGCCATACATACATTCCACAACAAAATCCATATGTTACTCAACCTAGATCTCAATGGTCTCCTCAAACTCAACATCTTGGTCCTCAACCCTAGTATCAAGAGAACTATCCTACTAATCCATATGGCCAGAACCCTCCGAGGAAGAATATATAGGGGCATAAATTTTCTCGAACTGGGTGGAATGTAGACACGGGTCCTTATCAGAGGCCTCCAATGACTTTAAATCCTTAATTACCATTTCTTGCCACGTTGGATTTATCGGATGTGTCCATGTTAACGAATGATCCCATTCTTCATAATCCGTATTGGCCTCCGGTTCCAACCATGATTCTTGGTGACTATCCTAAGTTTGAGGGCGATGTTGGCGAAGACCCCCAGGTGCATGTTATGACTTACCATTTATGGTGTTCCTCTAACTCTTGGGTCGATGATTTTATTCGACTTCATCTTTTCCAGCGAACTCTTACTGGTGTCGCTGCAAAGTGGTACATTGAGCTATCACGTGGCGTCTTTCAAGATTTCAATTCTTTATCTATGGCTTTCCTTACTCATTTTCAGTTATCGATCCGCTATGAGATCGAGATGCACCTCCTTACTTCATTAAAAGAGGACCGAGCTACTCATGTCTCGGATCATATTCATGAGTGGAGACGTCGTCGTCACATGATCAAGTTTGAAATTCATGATCAGCTTCTAACTGATTGGTTCACCACCTCCTTTGTCAATCATATTGTGAAATACATCGCTATGGGGGCATGTGTGACTGAGGAACAAGCCATTCCTTATGCCCAGTACCTTGATCTTGTGTAATCTCAATCTGATGCGTTATATGATATCTTGCCTGATGCTCCCCGACCTGGAACTTCTCAATCACTAGCAACTCCATCCGTCGATGGTGTTATTGGTTTTGTATCTCAGACTTCTCAGAAGTCTCCTTCTTCAAACTCTGGGAAGCAAAAGTTTATTTCTTCCAACAATGTCGCTTCTCAGTCTTCTCCAAATTCTAGTAAGCCCGCAAAAGTTAATGCCATTCAGGCTATTCCTGCAAATAATGCTTCTAAAGGTAAAAATAAAGGTAAAGGCAAAGCTAAAGCCGATACCCCAAAACAGGATTCCCAGAAGCCTCGTACGAACGATGGTTCTCAACGTGAACCGAAGTACCCTTCTTTAATTTGTGATGATAAGCACTTCACCAAAGACTGTCCTAGACAGTCTGAAGTGAGATGATTTCTTAACTGTCCTAGACAGTCTGAAGTGAGACAATTTCTTAAAGGCACCCAAGGGACTCTGGCTATTCTTAAAGAACCTTTTCCATCTCAATAGACTCATATGGTAGAGCAATGTCCATCCTCTGCTATATTTGGATCGCAAGTGTTCATGATGAATGGTTTTGCATCTGTGTCTATTACAACTCGATCGAAGGATTATACTAGATCGCATCAGACAGTGGGGAAGGAGACTGTTGATGGTCCTCCTCCTCTGCATGTTTCTAGCCATCTTGAAGTTGAAAGGCCTAGTGCTAAATCCGTTGTACGACAACTTTCTAAAGGTGTACTCTGAAAATATTCATATAATCCTAACGTCCGCGCCACTCACAATTACAGTATTGTTGATGATTTGCCTCAGGTGCCATCTGCAATGTTTGCATTGGAAGTACTTAAGAGTTGTTCATCTCAACGAAAAGCCTTGTTATCTGCAATTGGTGGGGTTGATCCTGTCGATACTAGCCTTCTCTCTTTCAATCTTGAAAATTTCATTCCACGACTTCTGCATCAAATTGCGCTTATTATTAAGGTCGACATTAATGGCCTTAGTATTCACCAAGCGGTTGTGGATGAGGGTGCATCAACCTGTGTCATGTCCTTTGCCTTCTAGAAAGCCATTGGTTCTCTAGCTCTGACTTCATCTCTGAATTCCCTTGAAGAATTTGATGGAAGAGAATCAAAACCTTTAGGTGTTCCCACTAGTCTATTGATTACTTTACACGTGAAGATAGTCAATGTTGAGGTAGAGGTAGTTGATGCTAAACTCAATTATAATATTCTCCTCAGTCACAGTTGGACTCACGCAATGCTGTGTCTTCCATCCACTCCCTTTCGCATTCTGAAGTTTCCACACGATGGAAATATTGTTACTGTCAATCATTTGAGCTTCTTCTCCTCTTCTTCTGAGAACAATGTTCCATATGTGGATCAAATTCATACTCCCTATGAGAGTGTAGGGGTAGGCCTTTTCAAGGATCCTGCCCTCATGGGTATTTTTCCTCTTCCTCCACCAAATACTATTCAAATTAATATGCTTTCTCGATTTGATGACCCTTGGGTTATCCCTTCACCTGAACAGATCGATCCGTTTGGAGATTCGATGCCTTTGAGTCCTATTGAGATCGACTATTGTGAACTCATTGCAGCTTTGGGTCCTCCATCTTCTGATTGTGCTCCATCGAGCATAGCGATTGATACCTATTCTCAATCCCCCTTGCTTGGTGACTCAGATCCACCTAATCCTTTGAAAGAAGTGTTTCCCTCTGATGAATCCATTATGGAAACCATGTCTCTCGAGGAGATGCTTTGGGATGATAGTCATCATTTTTCTTCATTTATGCCTAGCCTCGGGGCTAAGTCTATGTGTCTTGAGTGTTTTTCATCTCAGGTTCCTTCTCCTCTGCTCCAAATGCCTATTTTGATACATGAGGTTTTCACGGAAGGTAACTTGAGTAACATTACCCAGACGATGCCTATTGACATTTTCGTTAAACCTGGAATTGTCGAGAACATCCACATTGGAGTCACTTTTCTTCTGATGAAGTTCAAGCTTACACTAGCCTTTTTCATGAATTCTGTGATGTCTTTGCTTGGTCTTACAAAGAAATGCTAGGCATTGATCCTAGAATTGTGGTACATGAAATTCCTATGTATCCCAGTTCAAAGTCTGTTCGCCAGCATCTTCGTCCCGTCCATCTTAGGAAAGCTACTACCATTAAGAGTGAAGTTTAAAAAATTCTTCAAGCTAGTTTTATTTATCTAATTCCATTGACAGAATGGGTGTCTAACATTGTTCCTGTAGATAAGAAGCATGGAACGATTCAAATCGGCGTTGATTATCACGATATCAATCACGCCTGTCATAAAGATAATCATCATACTCCTTTTATTGATCATATCATTGATGATTGTGCCAAGAGTGAGATTTTTTCTCTTATGGATGGTTTTTCGGGTTATAATCAGATTAATATTCTCCCAACTGATCAAAATAAGACTGCTTTCATCTGTCTGTGGGGTAATTTCACATATAAAAAGCTCCCTTTTGGGGAACATTTCACCGAGCGATGTCCTATTCCTTTCATGATATTTGTCACATCATTCAGCCTTATCTGGATGACCTTCCGACTCATTCAGCTAAGTGCAGGGATCATCCTGACCACCTTCACTAGATATTTCTTCGTTGTCGACGCTACAACATTTGGCTCAATCTGCACAAGTTCATCTTTTGTGTTGATTCTGGTAGACTCTTAGGGTTTATCGTCTCCAAAGATGGAATTTGTCTCGACCCGCTCAAGGTTGAGGCTATTGTAAATCTCCCTTCTCCTTCATCATTACATAATTTATAGATTTTGCAAGGAAAAGCCAATTTTCTATGTCATTTCATACCGAACTATGCTGAAGTAGCTAAAGGGTTTACACAATTATTGAAGCAAGACGTTCCTTTTTGTTGGGACAAAATCTCTCAGAAGTCCTTTGATACCCTGAAAACATTGCTTTTCAATGCTCCTATGTTGCATCCTCCAAATTATCATCGTGAGTTTTCCCTCTATTTGGCTGCTGCTTTCAGTACGATTTCCATGGTTCTGCTCCAACATGATGATGACGGTAACAAACACATTGTCTATTACTTGTCTCATAACCTTCTTAACCCTAAAACGCGTTATGCTCATGTTTATAAGTTAGCACTAGCAACTGTTCAAGTTGTCCAGCGTTTTCGTCATTATATCCTTTTGCGTATAGTGACCGTGATTTCTGATTACAACCCCATGACTTACATTTTGTCTCGACAATTGCTGGGGGGAAAATACTTGAAGTGGATTTTTATCCTCCAAGATTTTGATTTGGAATTCCCTACTACCAAATCAAAGAAATCATTGGTTTTTTTTTATTTGATCTGGTCTCTTCCTACAGACTCTGCTCTGTCTCGTTCTGAGGACTACATCCCAGACGACATGCTTTTCTTGATTAGCACTCTCGACCCTTGGTACGGTGATAGAATCATCTATCTCCATACATCCATTTTTCGGTCTAAATTGAAGAAGATGCTCACCGATGCATCCGACACCAATCAAAACCTTACCATATCATTGGAGATACCCTCTATCGTGTCAGAGTAGATTCGATTCTCCGCTGATGTTTGACTCTCGAGGAGGCTGAGAAAGATCCTAATTACTGTCACAGTGGTGCCTGTGGTGGTCACATGTCTGGCTATGCTACTGCACAAAATATTCTTCATGCAAGTTATTTCTTCCCTTCTGTATTCAAGGACTGTATTGTTGCGGTTCGCAAATGTCATGATTACCAAATTTACCAACGCAAGATGCGTGCACCTCCTATACCTCTTCATCCTATCATTACAATTGGTCCCTTTTCGAAGTGGGGCATCAATTTTATGACCTATAACCTTTACTCGGTCGGTGGGCATGCTTATATTATCGTCGTCGTAGACTACTTCACTAAATGGGTTGAAGCAATGTCTACACTTGCCGCTGACGGTAAGACAGCTACTCAATTCATTTTCAATCATATCATTGCTAGGTTTGGTGTCCCTCAAGCCATCGTAACTGATCATGGTTCTCATTTTTGGCATTATATGGTGGCGAAGTTGACCTGTAAGTTGGGTCTACGCCATGACAACTCAACACCATACTACCCTTAGGCCAATGGCCAGATTGAAGCCGTGAACAAGGTCCTTGTCACCATATTTCAGCGTATGCTTGGGATCCACAAATCCAATTGGAATCTCATGTTGTTTTCATCTCTTTGAGTGTATCTAACCTCATTCAAGAATGCAACTAGATTCACTCCTTTTCAATTGGTTTATGCTCTGGAAGCTACGCTCCCGATTGAATGTGAAATACCTTCACTCAAATTAGTTTTTGAATTACTGCCAGATACTTCGGCGGAGGAAGAGTGTCTCCTATATTTAGAAATATTGGATGAAACTCGTCACTTCGTTTCTCTCATTATTGAAGCACAAAAGAAGTGGGTCAAAGATAATTTTGACCAATCGGTTTCCCCTTGTTCCTTCGAAAGGAGACCTGGTCCTCCTACATGACGAAGCTCACGATAAGCTGGGGGCAGGAAAATTTCAACCCATGTGGCATGGGCCCTACATTATAAAATGTGTGTTACAGAATGGGGCCTATGAGCTTATTGATTATGAAGGTCACCCTCTAGAACAACCCAGGAATGGGTTGTGTCTCAAAAATTATTATGCGTGAGTCATTCAAGCATGATTTGTGTACATAGGTGTTTTTTTCATCTTTGTACATTTTTTTTTTGGTGTGCTTTGTGAGTGTTTTCCTGCTTATTGGGTCTTTCTTATTGTGAAGATGTCTATTACACCTTATGTCAGTTTCGCGGATGGTGCTTCCTGTCATACCAGGAATTTGTCTTTAGCAGCCTGTGTAATTTATAATCCTGCTGGTGAGTTGATAGATATGCAACTTATTTTTCTAGGATGAACTACAAAAAATGTCGTTGAATATAGTGTTGTTATTGAAATATTAACCGAGGCAATCAACCTCGACATATGCACGTTGCTTGTAAATCTAGATTCACAGCTTGTTGTTCTTCAACTCAATGGGCATTATTCGGTCAGAAATCCACACATTTTGAGATTGTATTTACGTATTCGTTTGTTAGAGATAAATTTTGATTTTATTACATATAAACATATTCTTAGAAGAATGAATGCATTAACTGATACAGTGGCTAACATTGTATTAGATAGGAATTTGCGTAATTTGTAAAATCGTCATCATATGTGCAACATCCATGTAGGCAAGTAGATATATATATATATATATATATCGAGTTTTTCATCAATGTGCATCATACAAAAAATATGTGTGTCTCTATTACATCCTGAGACATCATGTCTCTCATGTTGATATAAAGCCTAGGTGTCTAATCAGCGTGGTGATCATGGTAACATGTCATCGCCTGTACAAGCCGCCTCAGCAAGCGGTGAATTCGGCTTGGCACCCCTATAGTATTCCTTTGACAAGCATGAGGAACATCATCAAAATGTGCGTAGTCCGAGATTCCATGTCTGGTTCCCTTCTGGTTGCGAACGATTTCCTCCTGTCGCCACCCCCGCCTTGTGGGTCAAAATCGCGAGGAAGTTGCTTCGCTATCGGGGACATGCCTGTGGGTCTCTCTGGGCCAACATCTACAAATGGATGGATTTAACAT
Organism: Pinus albicaulis; assembly: GCA_034641835.2. Taxonomy (NCBI): domain Eukaryota; kingdom Viridiplantae; phylum Streptophyta; class Pinopsida; order Pinales; family Pinaceae; genus Pinus; species Pinus albicaulis. The sequence continues at coordinate 104,455 of JAXQQM020081730.1, forward strand.
CAAAACATGCATAAATAAAAAAAAATCATAATATTCATGAAAAATCAAAAAATGAGTCTTACCCATATCTTCATCCCAATCCCCTCCCTTTGGGAGTGGGAGGTCCGGATCACCATTAAATTTTGTACCAGAGTAGGGCCAATCTTCTACGATGATCACTTGTCAGCAAAGCCAATAAAAAAATTCCAGTCTCTAGGACATCTGTTGACCACCCCTGACCTGGGCATCAGTGTTGCCCACTGGGCCATCCGTGGTTCTCTCGTTGATGGTGGAGGAACTATCACTTCTTGTTGCTGAAATATTGGTAATCGTTCCAGGATGAATGATACCAAGATTGATCCGTAACCAAATTTCTTCAATTTGGTCTTCTTGCATTTAGTTAGCTTCTGCTTCATCTTGATCATCATGGCCTTTTACCAGTTGTAGATGGTCGGTGTAAGGCAGTCTATAGTAATAAGCAACTATGTTTTTTTTTCTTCATGTGGAGCTTACATTCCTGTAGCTCGTGTGATGGTATGTAGCACTAATTTTAGTGCTAAGTCTAGGGTTGTTTGAATATAAACTTTCCCACTTCGTGTTCCCTTCTGTGCCCCTGGACATACCCTATCCATTACCATGGACATACTCTCCATGCAAGGTTGGGTATTGGTTAGGAGCAGTGTTGCTCCCCTCCACAGAAATCCTGTTATGAATTATATGTCAAAAACGTCAATTTCGAGCTCTTGATCTCGAGGGATGAACTTCTCTTAATTTTCATCCCATGTGTTGATAAAATATTGTAATAGCTCTAGTTGAGCTCAAATACATGGTGTTAAAAATAACTTCTTCAGTCCACAATCTCGGAGAGATTCCATGCATCTCTCATTTTCCATGGCAAGCTCATCCTCTTCACTATGTTCCCATTCTTTTCATTCAATCACCATTTCGCTTGTTTCTACTTGCAAACACATTCATATGAATGGTATTAGCCATTTTTGAAGCTTAAATTTGTGAATAATTGGAAGTATTGACTTGTATTTTTGCACAAAAATGGTTTGCATCGTTGGCATGACTGTTTCCCAAACAGTCGTGCCAATGGGCACGTCCTAGTGTAGAAAATTGAGCGGTTGGTGCGACTCCATGCCCGAAACCCGCACCAACCGCCAGGCCCTAATTTTTACATTTCCTCCCCCAAAATTCAAAATTGGAAATTGCAAGTAGTAATAAATGGCTTAAAATGAAGGGAGAGATCTTGGCTCTTAACTGGAACTGACGGAATTGAAATTGGTTTCCTGGATCGTCCACAGTCGTTGCTGAAAAATCGCAAGGTAAAATGGGTCACAAATTTCTCCACAAGAGGAAAAAGTGAAAAGTAACTATTTTTTACCTTTTTGGTATTTTATAACTTTTCACAAACCCTAATTAGGTTTTGAAGCACATTTTTCGATTATTATGCCAATTATTTCGAGAAATGGATTTTACATTTGCTTCTTGTGTAGCAACAGGTTTTTAACGTGATCGTGATGGAGTAATGAGTTATATTTTATACTTTTTCGGACTCAGTAAAAACACGAAAAAGTCACTACTCTATTCATCTTTCAGCTCTTTTCTGACTCTCTAAAATTGAAAAGAGTACCAAGATTATTGTCATTTTGAACTCACTAAATGGCTGCGAAATGAAATCTACCCAGTATACGTTTACCCCTTTCTCGAGCTGTGATAGATTATTTATGAAAAAGGAATACCTTAGCCTATCGCGACTAAGAGGTTCTCCTAGATATTTTTTTCTACCTTTTCGGATCTGTGGTACTACCAATGAAAAAGGGACCTACTGGAGTTTTATTTTCTGCGTTCTTTTCAAACTCTCTAAACATGAAAAGATGTCGATTTCTCCCTTTGTCAGACTCGTTAAACTATGATGACATCGGAATTCATCATTATGACGTTACTCAAGTTCCTCCTCCCTAGGGCTCGTTAAATGTACTAGGTTGGATTTTTTTGATGTACAAACTTACAACACAAGAATATGACATCCCCTTCAAGATTGTTTCCAAAAATAATTGGGGTACTCACCAGAAATGGTGGGGGAAAATTGAATCAAATGTTAGTTACGTCGGTATTATGTCGCTCTTGAACATGGCACTCATCTGCATTCATGTCGGGTTGGGGACATCTCATTTCTTCATTTTTCCTCCATGGGTTTGGGTAATCTCTTTTGACCTCTCATCTTCTCTTTGCCTTGTTGTCATGACCTCAGATCCTTTGATATCAAATACTGCCAAATCCAGAGTCGTGTCACTGATATGTTCAAGAGAAGTTTGCCTCGACATTTTTCGACCTCCCTCTGATTTTTTTGTTGGTCCTGATTCACTATCATCATATTTCTCTCTCTTGTGTCGATGATGTGGGAAAAATTATGGCCCTCCTTCGACCAGGTCACTTCTTGTTGACTTCAGGTCATTATCCAAGAATTTAATCTAGAGACTCCCTTTTGATACCTTGGAGCCCGCATGCCTTAATGGCAGGTTCTTTGCATTTGACACAAGGTTCACATCATTGGTTTTCAATCGAGTGATTCTGTAGGTGTTTGACGTTACCTTATTGTTCACATTCTGTGGATTGTACTTGTTGTACCTTGAGGGCCATTATCATTATTTTTGGTTTCTCTTACATCTGTTAACATATTTCATCATTGGCTGGTAATCAGACGATTTTCTTGCATGTTCAACTTTAGCTCATATATTCACATGCTTGAATTTGTAGTTATTCGGGTCGAGATGGAGCGCGAGACCCTGGGTTTTGTCTGATGAAATCCAGGTTGCAGGTTTTGGTGGATTAGCATGACTTATTATATGACTCTTTTTTGGGTGGCTGCGACAATACCTAAGTCCATTTTGTTGATCCTTACTGCTGGATGGCTGCGTCCATACCTCGGATCTTAGTTTTTATATGTACTCTGTTATGCATGGCTGCACCCATACTACATATTCATGTATAAGGAATATCAGTTGTATTTTTCATTGCAGGTTTCTAACAGCAGTCTTTGGTTCGAACACGTTCTCATAAATCATTTTACCCCTCCCTCTCTCTCGGACCTCATGCTTTAGTGGGCATCTGTTACACAACATTTTTTCACTGTCCTTGCAAACCCCATCTCGCCCATTTGAGGGTCATTACCATGATCAATAAGCAGTGTCATGCCTTGCAAATACCTTCATTGTGTCCCTTTCCATGAGAAGAATATTCCTTCTGTTGACACTTTCCTAAGCAGAGACTAAAAAACACCTATTTTTTCCTTGGCACGAGTAGTCAATTATGCCCTCGCACCAAAAAGGAATATTAACACTGGGCCTCACGCCAGCTGGCGCTCTATCCCAGTTTGTCACCTGCGCCAAGCTATTTTTGGAATGTTTTCTAAATATAGAAGCAGAGGCTCCATTTCAACAACCTCATGGATGAGTCATTGGGAGTGGTTGAACAGATAAACCATGGATTCCCTCCTTTAGCTTGTGGTTTCATCTTCTTATGGGAACCTCATAAAGGATAGGCCTCCCTTCCACCTTTTTAGGGATCCCAAACCTCCTCCTTTTCCTCTATATGAAGGAGTTCTCTCCCTTGAAATAAGCTAGATGAACATAGAGAAAACATACTATAGTTGAACTTGAATACTGGAATAGATGAATTATTAGAAAGAGAAGGGAAAGAAGGAACGCCCTTGAGAGAGTTTGATTCCATGCCTTCATCTTGTCCAAATTCCCCAACGAGTTGAGACGTGCTTCGGCTAAACCCCACTAGAGGAGATTGCGACGTCAAAGCCTGGGTTGTATCTCTTCTTTCTAATAATACAATTAAGTGACTATTGTTTGGTTCCCGTTTTGTGTTATGTTTTTATGTAATGCAATTTTCTAGATCCTCTTTGACTAACTAGTGATTACAAATGATGTTATTTTATCATATGTTGTGCTCGTTTGTTTTTTCTTGTGCAGTTATATGAGCATGGTCGTGGGAGGATTCTGACTTGCCGAGATAGGAGTGAGAGGCCACCACCACTACAACTACGACTTAACAGCGTTGGACTACAGGTAGGTTATCTATCGTATCCAATTTTCATCCAATAATTAGGAATCGTCACTTTAGCATGTTTGTTTGTTTCTATACCCACCCTAGGGCTAGAGGGATCACCTCTATCCGCAGAGGGGATTTACCTGCTTAACACTTCTCTAGAAGTGTCACCAAAGAGAGAATTAGCGATGGGCCTTTAGAAACACTTGGAAAAAGTGTGATTTAAATGGATTTGGTGACAAACCTTAAAGAAACGTCACAATATTCACTTACAGAAACACTTTTTTAAGGACTATCAACATATGCAACAATGGTGATGAACCTTAAAGGTCCATCATTAGGCATGACCCTTGTTATTTACACTTTTTCCTAAACTTTCATGATATTTATCGCATAATGAGATACTCGTACCTCGTGTTTTTTGTCTGTGTATTTTGCTAGTGGGCGAGTCATGGGCAATAATTATTAATTTATGAATTCTTTTATTAGTTAGATTGATGAAGGTTTCTGTTGTAAATTTTATTAATAAATTTCTCCTTGATGGTAGGTGAATAAGTCGTGCAGACTACATTCAAATACGGATCCATGCATAAACGGCCCGGTTGGGTAGTTGAGTTCAATATTTTTGTAGGTGAAAATATCAATTTTTTTGACCAAATGAGTGAGAATCTGGTCGAATTGTGGGTTTGTTCGAGCACCATGTTTCACACAACCCAAAAACCGTTTAGCAAAGTCTCGGCTTCTGAAGGAGTTATCATTAGGGGAATATTCCCATAAAAACTATTTACGGAACGTGAACATATTGGGTCGGTCGGGTCCAGAAACTTGAGAATGGTTTTTGTTGACAACTTCAGCAGGAGTGTTGAAATAAATCTTAAGCTATACTCAACTTTACCCTCATAATAAACTTGAAGCCATTGTATATATGTAGAGGAGGTGGGGCCTATAGAGTGTACGCTATTCATTTTTGGCGAGATCGGAGCTTAAGAACAAAGGTCCATCATTTACAACAACACGTGAGGGTATAGAGCGCAACTTCAAAGTGTGTATATTCATGTGAATCTCAACCTCATGTCAAAAATTTGATCATTATCCCACATCATTTGTATATTTCCAAAACTACGGCGTGCTATTTATTGGTCATAAGAAGAGATACGTTGAGCTTTTGTGCAACTAATGGATGAGAAGGGAAGCTCAACTCATCTCATGGCGATGAAGCTCCTTCAGGATTTCTTTATGTAGATAATCCAAGTCGATGTTTCAACATTGTCTTGCACAAAAATATCCTCCCATAAGGCTGCCTGAAGGTTTTTTTACACATTTGGATGCATGTATTGGATCGAGGTAGAAGGTCTTGATGGATTCTCTTCTAGCGGCGAGAGAACTATTGTAGCCTTATAACATGCTGCAGAAAATATCTTTTGGAATACTTTGGTGAGAGTGTTGCTTTTGATAATTGTGTTAATTGTGACAACTATACAACATCAACATATATGTTGATCAACGAGACATGGCAAATAGGCTTACTTGTTTCTCACTTGTATTCAATCTTGTGGAGGTCATTGGGGCGTAAATGTTCCATTTGATGTTCTTCGTGGAGCACATACAAAGAAAGCCAGCAATCATTTTGACAAGCTTCCTGGCCATGGTTCGGGTAAAAATTGTTCATCGAATTGGTGGAAGGCGCTTGGTGACCAGCTAATCAACCTTGATTATTTATAAGAAACAATAATTGAAATATTCGGGACATCGAGTTAGTCACCAATGTCGGCGGGTTAAATCAATTAACTTGATCTGGAAAAAGCCAGCCCCCACTTATATTACGACTAACTCCTGTGTGATGTTAGGTGGGGAAAACTGAAAGAATGGATTAAAGATTGGAAAAGTAGTAGATGGAGATAAAGGAAATTCTCCTGCTCTTAAAGTCAAGGGTTTTCAAAGATGAGTAAACTCTACTGCTCTTTTAGACTTTGGGGCTGGGCATAGAGGGAATGTACAGCTCCATATGTATTTTGCAGTGAAGACACACTCCAAAAGTTGGCAAAGATTCGACCTTCTACCATGGCAAGGCTAGGAAACATTGATGGTGTTAATCAGCACCTCATAACAATGCATGGTGTTCGGATTCTTGAAACAATAAAAGCTTCTCGAAGATTTTGCAGCTTCGTGTGGATGGAGAAGCTTTGCAGCAAAGTCGAGGCTAACGATAGTCCGTGTTAATTTCCCACCAAATTGGACCCCAGTGCAAAGAATTAACAAAATAACACTTATGTATGACAGTGATCTAATGACTTCGCTCGACAAAATGGATAATATGGATGATAATGAGAAAAAGCCAGCAGGGACTGATGTTGTGAATGAGCGTGAGGATGGATCAGGTTGAACGAAATTTTGAAAATATCTGGAAAGAAAAATAGCAGTTGGAACGAACACTTCAGCAACAAAATCTAAAAAGTGGAACGATTTCCTATTTCACATTCTATTGTAAAACTGATTCTTATTCTGGCAAATTGTAAAACCAATAATCTTTGGTTGAAGCTCCGGATTTAAAATCAATATATATATATATATATATATATATATAGATATATCAACTACGCATTAGATAACGTGGGTGTGGATCGAATAGAGTGATAGAGAGTCAACCCATTAGAACAGGAGAGCGTTGTGTGCACTTAAGATAGGAGCAGCTGGACATTAGATAGAGGGATGGAGAGAGCATTGCTTTGCACATTGAAAGGGGAGGAAGTCGATCAATTATGGAAGGTAGCTACTCAATTAGATAGAGCCGCAGAACATAGGAGATGCTAGGCGGCCACATCAACATTGATTATGGATCCAAAACGGCTCAACCTCTCTATCGTTTGATTTAAATTTTTGTAATTTTATTTTTGCAATGTGATTTCATTGTAATATGATTCAACATTCAATTTGCATTTCTAGATTCTTTAATTTCTGAATATGGTGTGGTGATTTAATTTCTGAGGATGCGGGTGATTGGGCCCATAAATTTGGCACTAGAGTGCTTGGATTGTTTAGTTTATTTAATTTCATTGATTCATTATCTACATTTGATTTCATGTTTGAGTGATTTAAATAATTTTCTACAATCTGTTCACGTGTATTTTTATTTAATTATATATTTGATTTATGAATTTAGTGATTTAATAATTCTAGAATTTATTTATGAATATATTTAGTTAGTTTGCACCTTCTTTTGTTTTGTTTTACATTCTCACTATTTGTCGTGTTCCTCTTTATTATTTAAGGAAATATATTTCTGATTGTAGAGATTTATAATGGAGATGATATGATGATTTAAAACTTGGATTTAATTAATCTAATGTTACATTTATAGGCATTCTAATTTTAAATATTTGTCATTATAATTGCGAGAAATAGCATGACGATACTTTCAGCAAAAACTAATTGATAATATATAATCAATAGTTAATTTAGGCAATTGCAATTCCATTTTATAATTTTCCTTTTTCTAACATTTACGAGCCCCTAGATAAATTTCATCTTTGGTATTAATTTAGGATTTATTTTTGTTCTAGAAATTAAACCAGATTATTAATTAGTAAATTCTTCTTTTTCTCAATTTCATTCTTGCCATGTTTAAAGTTATCTTATAAATATATATTAGGTAGCAGAGATTTAAGATGAGGACAAGGTCAAAAAGGTTTTCATCTAATTCATTATTTATATTAGTGGGCACTTATATTAATTTAAATTATTATATGAATTGATTTTTGGGATTGTAAGGAGATCATATTTGTTAAATACCAAGATTACTTTAAACATATTTTAACATAATTGAAGTGTCCAAAGTATTCTTAAATACATCCTTGGTGAGTTTGCATTGAATATTTATTACATCAATAGTATTTGCAAGAAACATTTAATGTAAGATTTTAAGCGACATTTTAGTACAAATATTAAAGCATTTTTAGATCTTGATTTCATGCTTTCGTGAGAGTATGGGCGGTTAAGAGGTTTTTTTGTTTTTATTTCTTGCATGTATTATTAATTTGCGGTGTGTTCTCTTGAAATGTCTTGTTTATTTTCATACGATTTCCTTTACGTTAGATACAGGGTTTGATTGGACAAATCCACGAGGCCATATTAAAGCATATAATGACATACGTCTCTCTAGTCTTACGTCCCCCTAGGTTGAAATTTAAATTTGGGTGTAAATCTAGCATTTATACCTCCCAGCCCTCACCGATGAACTTTTTTGTTGTGGTGAAACTTGTTAAGAAGATATATTGGGGACATGAAATATGCGGGGGAGTAGGAGAAGACAAGAAATGACCATGTATTCCCCAACTTGAGAGTGGTTATTTTCCTACTTTGTATTCTGAAAATATTTTATTTCTTTTGTGAAATTGACGTACATGAAAATATTGTGTAATATGTATGCAAAATATGGTCTCGAAACTAGTAAGTTCTATGAATCCATAAGGCGCAAGGTCATTGGCATCATCATAATCATTTTCATCATCTTCATTATCATCATCCAACATCGCCATAATTTTTATATCTATTGTCGACATCGGCATTATCGTCATAATCGCCATTCGTTTCATCGCCATCATCTTCATCGTTGTCATAATCCATGATTATCGACATTGTCATTAATTGTTCATGTAACTATAATTGTGTAAGAAACATCATCAACCCAAAAGCGATGAGCATCGGAAAGGGTTGTTTGGGACACCTTTGAATATGCATGAGAAGTAACATCTATTGTTTTTAGAGATGATGATCATGATCATATTGACATTATTATTGTCATTATCATTGTAATCATCCCCATCATTATCATTAATGTAATTTATCATCTTTGTAGGCATTGTCATCATGGATATCATGATAATCCACATCGTCATCATATCATTCATGCCATTAATGTTGTTGATGATGACCTAGATAACGATGATAATAATGATGATCAGGTGATGATGACTTGGGCGATAATAGCAAAATAATGACTCACGATTAGCGAATAAACAACATTTAAAAATTGGGTAGATTTTCATAAGGTCATTAGCTGCGTCATCATCATAATAATTTTCATTGTCATTGTAATTGCCATTTTCATTATTACCAATATCTTTATCATCATTGGCCATTTATCATAATAATACCATTCATGTCATCATCGACATCTTCTTCATGATTATTGGCTGTCATCATTTGTTCTGCTTCATCGTGTCATAATAAATACCATGAATGAAAAAAATTGATGAGTGTTGGAAAATGGATATGGCAAACACAAAATACAGTTGTCGATGTAGGTGGTGCAGTGGATACAATAAGTAGATGCAAAACAAGACACAAAAACCAAAAAAGTGGAATAAAGAATGATTCCATATTCAATACAACATCTGGAAAAAAATATGTTACAAACATGGATGCAAAAGTGGAAGAAAACATGGGTGCACGATAGTAGGTGCAAAAATTGACGACACAAATTGATTAAGACAATGGGGGATGCAACAACGATTACGAAAAAATGACATGGCGCAGATGCCAAAAATTATATGAAACATGGACCGAACATGGGTGCAATAATGGACACAAAATTAGATGGAAAAGTGGATGCAATGAAAATTCGATGCAAAATTATTACTACTGCGGCTACAGGATTGAAGAAATCTGTGCATCCATACAGCATGTTGCGGCACAACAAGGGGCACGATATAGGGAGGAATGGGAACGGGAATGGCAGCGCGAGCGGCCAAGAAGAAGAGGAACCACAGCAGTGCGGAGGCGAGAGAAGAAGAGGGATGGCGGCGCATTGAAGAAGAGCAACTAGAGTAGCACAGGTGAAGAGAGGATGAACTACAGAGGAGCACTGCAGCGCAGGAAGAAGAGAACGCCAAAGATTTCGCATTTCAGAGGAGCATCTGAAAAATAATAGTGCCAGTCAACTCCATCTTGCTCAGTTTTCCTCAGTCCTTTTAAAATGCAAGGAGGCACAACGCATTCGATGCCTCACACGTATTATAAAATGCATAAAAAGTAGTTCAACAAGAAAAATTATTATATATGACAAAAATTAACATTACCTTGTTGTGGTTCTAGGTTTTACAATATTTACTAAATGAAAATGTCAAAGTTGTTTTGTGATAGACACATTTTCATTTCATCAATTAAATCATAACTTCTATTAATTTCAAAAATATGGATAAAGAGCAAACAACTTCTGGACATGTGATATACAACATAATTACATCAATTTTATGGACATGTTATATAATGGTCTCTTGACTCTTTAGTTTTTATTTGTGATGATGAAAACCAGCCAATAAAATTATTATTATTTTCCATTACATGTCATTGTTTAATATCAATTTTCTTTCCTAAAGGTTGAGTCTTTGTTTTTTGTTTGAGATTTCAATAAGATATATACATTCATGAAGCTACTATTGTTTATATTTAAATGAAATTAATTCTAACATAATTTGAATAAAAATTTTAATTTTGTTATTTTTTAAAATATATTTTTAAATATTCTGAAAAATAAATAAAAACCTTTGGTTTTATAGAATTTTAAAATAAATGTGTACAAAGAATAACAAAAGATGTTTTATTGAAACAAGGTTGTTTTGGCATTCACTTTCAATAATAATAATAATAAATATGATAGTCATATCACATAGTGGTAATTACATGATAAAATAGGGTAGTTACTACATTTAGCTATCTCAAAAAAATAATTAAGGATTTATTTTGCATACTTGAATTTGTGAAAAAACACTACTACATGCAATAATAATTTGGTTAAACCTAAACCTAAATGCAAGATATTGTTTGAAATTATTCCACATTGACTACTCATCCATTCTTCTACGAAATCATAAGAGGACATTAGTACTATTTTTTTTCCAAAAATAAGAAATTACCTTGGAATCCTATTGCAACTATGATTTTCAAAATTAAAAAAATGAAATGAGGAGATGAGAGAATGAAGGATCCATTTTAAATGAAGAATTTCAAAGGATTGTAGGTATTCTTATTAGAACTTGCTTATGTTGTGGGTAGAATCTAGGTTATACTAGGGTACTTCTCCTTCTAAGTGATTACTCTAGGTAGTAGGGTTGCTCTTAAATGGAAATTTGAGTCAACAAATATAAAATAGTTATTTTTCTTTTGATATGTCAATTATGCTAAGCATGATTAAACAAAACAAAAGCCCCATACGACCTTGGTTAACTAAGATATGTGATTAATCACAATTAACAGAAGGCTAAAATATTTCAATTAATATGTTCCATTAATATTGTTGATTAATATTAATAATGAGTGTTTAATGACGTCTGAAATATTAAGCTGCAAAATTTCAAGGGCCAATCTTTAGCTCATGAGCAAATTTTAAAGGGTTTTTTTTTCTATTTTGGACGATTTCTTAGATTACACCCCTTTTCAATAATTAGCCTAAAAAATATTTAAAAAACAAATTATTATAATTATATTTAGCACGTAAAAAATAGGCACATAAACATTCCAGCTTGATTCGCCTCATTTGTTTGTAAAATGTTATTGATTGTGTTGATTTCTAGAATGGGAATAGTTATAGTTATTTTCCTCTTTGTTCTATTGAAAATGAAGCTATTGGAGATTCTCTGGGAGATCGGTGCCCATGAGTTGGCATGTTGTTCTAGGTTTCAAAGTTAATTTGTGTGTTGCATTTTGGTGGAGATATGGGGTTCTAGATTGATATGTTGTGCCAAGGAGGGGCTCATAGCGGATCCTGTGGGCTCATGGCGAGATCCACCTTGGCCCATGTTAATGAATAAGAGGCAAAGCCTAGGGTGGTGACACGAACCATCATTCTATGACCCACATCAATAGAAAAGGGAAAGAGAACGATGAGCATCATCCTTTCTTTACTTGGTCATATCCAGGTGACCCAATATCCCTTGTGTTTATGGAAACATGTCTTTCATTTGGAGAGCCATGCTGTGTAACAACGGACTAACATCCTTCCCCGCATGGAGGCTTTTATCAAATACGTTAGCGGGTCACGAGTTTCAGAATTTTGTTGTCCTTTATTGGTCGGATGGGTGTTCTGTAGAGATAAAAATTTGGTTGTTTAAACATGTTCATGTGGTCTCCACCATAGGGTTGCGGATCTCATTGTAGGAGTCGAGAGGTCTTATTTTACCTTGTGAGACTATATGGTTGGGGAAAAAAATGAGTTTAATGCAGAAGCAACTCTCCTTTGTTCCATGCATAGTGGACTCTGGAGAAAAACCCTACCGATGAGGTAATACGTACTCCTTTCTGGATACTATGTATGTCTCAACGAATGTTTGGGCGGTCAATCGGGGTAGATGTTAGGAATTTAGACTAAGATGATAGATATTCGGGCATTCATAAATTCTTCTATTTATGGGGCAGGATATGTCTACCTACTTTTCTTTATAGGAACAAGGGATTCTTGTTTTAGTAACGATGTCCTTGGAAGCATAAGTTTATACAATGCAACCTCTCCCTTGAGTGCCTTGCTCATGATATTATACAAGTAATTCTTGGTCATCACTTGTGATCTAGGAATTTGGCATTTAAAAAAAACATTCATCTCTTCACTTTAGGGTATGATCCGGCCAGGGGTTTAGGCAGGAAGACATAATTCTCTGCATTCTGGACTCATCCCAAATAAACCATTTCTCCCAGCAGGATCTACATCTGGCAGACATCCTTGTAAGTTTGGTCCAACCATGGATACCTGTTGAAAATTACATGTATTTAAACCAAAATTTATTTTGAGGGTACCCAGTGTGTGTGAATGTTGGAATACCTCAATATTATATATTTATTGTGTTTTCTTAGGTAGTATTTGGAGTAAGCACATTCATATATGGAAATAAAAATGGAAGTTCACTTGTGATGAATTTTGGGGATCATTTTCAAAGAAAATCTTTTAGAAAGGTTTGAATTATATATTATATTCATTGAGATGCGATGTCTTAATACTTTACAAATTTTCTCACTAAGTTTCATTATTATTTGAAGAAAAATTTGTTGAAATTTAGTTCTAGGAGAATGAGTGGTTCCCTAAGGCTTTGATCTTTGGCCTAGGAAAAGTGTCCAAGAATTTAATTTTCTCCTAAAGTGACTTTATAATTTTTTTATAAAGTCCAAATCTAATTAAAAGTAGAAAACTTTGGTGACAAGTGTAAAATTTCGTTCAAAATGACAATAGTGATGTTAAAATTAGAGGAAAAAATGACTTTAAAATAAATGACCCCTAAGTGGGTCTTTATTAAAGTGGGGTGGTTAAAAAATAGAAAGTGAGGTTTAAACCAGGCATTTAATCTCAGCCCTAGATCTCAATCTATTTCGACCATTAGATTTAGGGATTCCCAAAAGTCACTTAGGGTTGGGTTAAAGAAGAGGGAAAAAGGAAAATGTCATTCATTCTTTCATGAGAGGGAATTGGGAGAAGGGAAAAAGGAGAAACGAGGAGATTTAGAAGGGAGAAAGAGAGCAGGCGATGATAGAGACTTTGGCAGGGTCGTACGGTAGCAAAGAGCCTGTTACGGTTTCCAAGGCAAAAATTAGGTACAACAGTGTTGGGCACATTTGTGAGGGAGAGGGCACATTTTTCAAGGAAAAGCGCTGTGACTTGACATTTGTTCACACACAAACATATTTTTGGGCACAAATGAAGACGTGGTTGGTGGCACGAATTTTTAGAAATTCATACGAAGCACGGCCATGATTTTGAGGCAAGGGAGCACGGAAATTGAGGAGGAGGGTTTCTTGTCCGTTGTCACAGTCCAAATACGATGATAAGTGCAATCTGTTGAGCACAAAAATCGAGAAGCTCATTTCAGCATTTAATCATGACATTCATAAAAGCTATAAAATTTCTGTTTGGGTTTTGCTGTTTTGCATGTTTTCAGGGGTGGGTGATACACGGAAATCGGAATAAGTCTTATTGTTTAGTTGCTGAATTTTGTTGTAATTCATACTCCATGTAAAATTATTTTCGAAGCCAGAAGGGCTCTCATTTGGTTTTCCCCAAGTTGTACGGGGGTTTTCCGGGGTCATGTTGACCAAAAATCTCGGTGTTCAAATGTGTTGGAAATGATTGTTTTAGCTTATTTATTCTTTGTTTTATTTACTGTGAGTTTTCAACATTTTGTAAAGTTTTCCATAATTTGTGTTTTTATTTGATAATTTATTATTTGAGAAAAGTATTTTTCTATTTGACAGACAAAAATTATTTTTAGTTGTTGAATGTGGGGGACTGTGGAAAGGCATTTAACTGAAAGAAATAAAGGTAACAATCTTGAAACCCGAGAATTGGGGAAAAGGAAATTTCTACAAAATTTCTCCAGCAGCACGTGGTTTCTTTGAAAATATCGGTAAGGATGTTAACTGGATAAAGTGGGCATTATTGGTTCTAGAGGAGGCTTTGAAATCAGTATTCTTGTAAAGGCTATTGGATTTCCTAGGTGCATTCAAATTTTGACATATGTGAAAATTCATACTCTGGGGCCCAACAAATTTTGACATGATATTTGGGCTACTTATGAAGTATCTCAATTACACAGCTGCAATGGCTAGAGTTTGGATTGACACAAATCCCAGACTCAAAATCCATTTCATGGTGAATTAGGAAAAGGTCTAAGCATTATTCTAAGATTTCCAAAAAAACATCATTCGAATCCTTGTATTCACTAAATCCTTAACATTCATATTCTGGTAGTTGATTTCTGGTTTTCTTTTTGGAATTTAGAACTTTCATTTATTTAAGTTCCACATTCATAAAATTACTCACAGATATATGCTTAATATAAAATGGAAATTGATCTTGTGTGAGAATTGGAAAATTCAAAACATTGTTGTATAAAGGGATGGAATGAAAGTTCTTCAATGTATGTGTGACAATCTCTCCCTAGTAAAAAAATGAGGTGGGCACATGTAAGGAAGAAAATCTCATCATTTTGGTGATGTCTGGCTATGTTGCCAGAATCATACGGAGTCTAACGGTCATGTCATTAGGTGTGAATTTATCTTGGATTAAAACAGGTGGTTTTGCTTCCTTTTATTTGTATAAGCATGATTGTTGTCTGTCTTCTAGATAGCCACACCCACTAAAACCTGGGTGAAATATGGTCTTAAGCTACTTCTTTACATAGAAATGTCAAGAATGCTTGCAGCATTAACTAATATTGATTATTTATTCTGAACCAAGGTCACTTTGTCCTTTGTTAATTTCAAACCATTGTAAGAATATTCTCCCTGGAGGGAGATTGGCTGTGGGCCCTATTATTAGTTTACACTGAAAATTTGGCGAATTTATTTTGACGGCCAATTCACAGTATTATTGACACATGTAATTTCGTCATAAGAAAGAAAGCAGAAAAGAAGGTTCAGGCAATTTGGTTCATATCCATCACAATTCCAACACATAAAAATGTGAACCTAGACACTTTCTGTCACAGCTAATGGGCGTGCTCCTTCCCTCGCCCCAAACACGTGGCAACAAGCGTTTCGTGTCCGCTTCTAACAAAACGTGGTTCGATGTTTTGAACGTGGCCTCTTCCGATGTTTTATGTGTCACAATTCAGGTAGGTATTAGTCCAGAGTGTTTTGAATATGTAGCTCTTCGACGTTTTGTAAATTATCGCAATTAAAATGATAACTGATCACGTCATTTCAAGCATTAATAAAGCATTTATGCTTCATTACAATTAAACGGAAGTAGTGCATTTTGTTTCTCGTTAAACATTTCATATCTTATTAAACTCTTCATTTTATTATCTAATTGGTAGAAACTTTATGTGGAAGAATAAATATGACAGTTAAATTAAAAAAATGAGCTTTTAAAAGCAGAACGTTAAATCTCCAATATTTGTTATGATTGTAAGGTGTTAATGACTGAAATATTAATGCTAATGACACACAACGCTTAAGATATAAACTCAATAATTTTTTTTTTCACAGAGAAAAACATTGTTTTGAATATATGTTATGTGAGAAAAACAGTCCATGAAGTCTTCAGAAACTTTGCATCTGAATATTAGAACCCAAATATCCGTGCTCCCGGAAAAAATTGGAAATTCCCACCAAGACAATGATAGAAAAATATTTGAAAACTTTCACATCGGGGACATGATGGAAATGCGTGTGATTCACATGTCACATAGAAGATTGGAACCCAAATATCCATCCAAAAAGTCGATTCCCTTGGACAATAAATGTCCCATTCACATGGACATGATATAAAACCAGTAGCAGGTACATGGAATTACTAACGATAGAAAACGTCAAATGTTCTTGGGTAAATATAAAGAAGGTGAAATGGCAGGCCATGTAGATAAATAAACATGAGATACAATACCGACGTCCATTGTTCCAAATACAAATTAAAAATGCCAAAATCATGAACGAGAGAAAAAATTCTAATCATGTGAGGTGTGATGTGTACAAAATAAAGATGGGACCATATCGATAAACAGCTTAGCCTGTTTTGACGAGTGATAAACATTAAAAAAAATTTTCACAAGAGAAAAACCATGTTTTGAATATATTATATGGCTAAAAGCAGGTCCATGAAGTCATTAAATTTTTCACATCGAATTGGAACACAAATATCCATCCAAAAAGTGGAAGTCCCACCCTAGACAATGATGAGAAAAAATACCCCATGTCAAATACGGGGACTTGATATAAAACCCATTAACGGTCCACATGGAGATTATCGACAATCGAGAAAGCATCCCAAGTATGCAAAAGGGGAGCATCATGAAAGTGAAATAGCGATGTAGAATAGTAGAAGCAATAGATAGAGTACGCAAGAAGCGAGTCACATTGTTCACAATGCAATGAAAGTACCTAAAATCACAAGAGCGAGCGCCTTCAATGCATGAGAGTGTGATATGTCCAAAATATAAAAAGACCATCGAGACCATATCAATAAATATCTCAATAAGCTAAATTTTGAGCGAGTGATAAACATTAATCAATTTTTTTTTACTGCAAGAGAAAAAATGTTGTTTTGAATATATTATGTGATAAAACAATCCCTTAAAGTCATTACATTTCACATCACAGAAGATTGGAACCCAAATATCCATCCGGAAAGAGTGGAAGTCCCACCCCAGGCAGTAGAAAAATACCCCATATGCGGACATGATATAAAACCTAGTAATGGTCCATGGGGAACACGTAAACAATCTGAAAAATTCAAATATGCCTAAGGCATCTATAGTGAGATAGCGGTATGTAGAATAGTAAAGCAATAGATAGAGTAGAACGCCATTGTTCCAAACTAAAGATAAACTACCCAAAATCCTTGAACGAAGAAAAATGCTAATCATGTGAAGAGTGTGATATGTCCAAAATATAAAAATATAATGTACCATATCAATAAGCAAAGCATATCGCTAGTTTTGAAGGCAGTGATAACACCATGTACATAAGAAAATAATAATATTATAGGCAGAATGAAGTATTTTAAAAGACATGTACTTTTGATATACGCCTCACCCAAAAAATCATCCATGATAGAGAGCAAAAATATGTATAAACCCGAGGGTCGATTGTATGTTTTAGCTGTAAGCAGCTACGGAGGCAAAAGCATCTACCGAAGAAACAAGAACCTTGTGAGCGAGCTCGACGATTCCAAAATTGGTAACCATATTTTGCATCCAAGATGTAAGGTTCAGGCTCGCTTGTTTCCATTGTTAGCCACTATGACATCCGCCATGTTCATAGAAAAAAGGTTCTAGATATATATATATAGAAAGAGTATAATACATAGACCATATAAACATAGCTACGTATTTCAAAAAGGCGGTTTAAAAAATAGAAACGAGGCAACATTTTTTTTCAATTGTTATGAACATAATTAAATAGTGAAATATTAATATAATAAACCACCCACGGTGCTTCGATATAAAAACAATCATACGACAACAATATGTTCAACAGTTTAAATAGAAACATGGCAACATTTTTTTCTAAGTAAAAGTTAATCTATTAACGGTCGAATATGAAATTACTGTAGAAGTCAAAAACATATTTGGAACTCACAGCAAATTTGTCATCAAAAAATCAAAAATTAAGAGAGCGCCTCATACGGGGGAAACCGATCTTGAACGATTACAAAATTCAAAAAATATTACGGAGGTCTAGCACGGTAATATAATCTAAAAGCGACCCAATTAAGTGGGCCACAAAGCAAGAAAAATTAAACAGGCTTCTCCTGCGAGCGTACTCGACGATTCAGCACCATCGCCAGGAGTCCCGGAGATCGCTAGGTGCTACCTCCGGTCGTGCCGGCTCCCCTCTGAAGCCCGAATGTTGGCGACTTTTCTGAGTTCAACCGTAGGACGGGTGCATTTGTTCTTCGGGCCTCCTCACGGAAAACCACGGTAATTGAGCGCGGTTGGTGGGCGGTTCAAAAGTGAGAAAAATCATGGTGCACGTCGTGGGAGAAGGTGGCTTAACCGGGGAAGTGAGGGAAGAGGGAGCCATATGGTGGCCATATCCTGGAGCAGAGCCCCACCCGCTAGTATGCGGATAGCGACACACGCATGATAATCGCGGGCGGGAAGATGACTAGGTTGAGGGGGGGGCTGGAGGGGACGCGGGGGGTTCGAACTCTAGTGCTCACGCGGCAACACATCCTTTGGTGCGGGCGAGCATGGGTCAGAGTGCCAGTGGGCTAAGAGAATGGAGAAACGAAAATTTCAAGAAACAAAGGAAGGCAGGACAAGTACCAAACCGAAATGCGGATATACGACAAGGTCTAGCGAGTGATTCGGTGGCCACATCTCCTTCGTCATAGTGAGCGGCGGTGTAACTTCTTGACTCGTACGAAAAACCGTAGTGAAATATGCATTTATTGACTCGTGCAATGCAATCGGGGCCGTAGTCATAATTAATCTCACGATCATTAATGAGAGTCGGAAAGGCCGGATCATATTGGAGCATGCGGAATCGCTAATAGGGTGGGTACGATCTTGAACGATTGTTGAAACTTAATGCAATTTGATGTGAAAACCTTGGAACTTAATTGAACGGCGTTAAAACTTAATGTGATTGATACATAAATCGCCACATCCATGTCCCATCACCTTAACGCCATCGAATGCACCACTTGTCCAAGGCAGGGCAACATTTGATTGAGGACACATGGCGAGGGTGATTGAGATCTTTGTTTGGGCTGCTCGCGCGGTGGAAATCCGGACCCCGAAAAATATTCGGCGAACTTGATAATAAATTCGCGTCCACAACTCTCCCTCCGTATGCCAACTCTACTTCGGACCCAAAAAATATTAGGGCGGAATTCAATTATTTCGCGTCACAAAATTGAGTCGACGTCGGCGGGTTATTTTGGAACGCGAATTTGGACACGACTTATGGTTTATCGCGGGTTTGAAGTCCGGCGGGCTCGACTTAAGAACAATTTTGTTTGATCTCATATTATAAAATTTGTGTTGCTTTTCTTTGATAATACACATATTTACCCAATAAATCATGGGAATGCCACACTAAACATGTGGAAAATTTATATAAATTATTGAGAACAATCAATTTTATGTAAAAATATCCAAATGTGCTTTTGGAAGCAGGTGAGTATTTGGTTCATATTGTTTTAAAGGAAGGAGTGAAGTTGGAGCCTCAAAATATACCCAAGCTATTACAAAATGACCTATTCCTAATAAAATCAAGGTTCTTAGAAGATTTTTTAGACTTACACATGATATTATTGATAATTTGTTAAGAGGTGTGCATGCATTCCAAGTCCACTCATATCTCTTGAAGAAAATATCATTTATGGAATAGTAGGCTAGCACAGCATTCTCTCTTTTAATGGATGCCATGTATCTTCTACACCAACATTGGTTGCACCTACTTTTGATAAAACATTCATAGTGAAGTGTGAGGCACTAGGACGAGGGGGTAAAATTAACACAATAAGGGATATCCAAATGTTGGCTTTTAAAGCAAGGAATTCAAAGAAAGTATTTGGTGAAATCTACGTATGAAAAATAAATGGAAGCAATATTACATGCAATAAAAAATGGGGATGTTATGTCATTGGGAGGTACTTTAAAGTCAAGATATACCATGATAGCATAAATTATTTTTTGAAGCTATGATTTTCATTAGAATATTAGCAAAAATAAAGGAGAAAAAATACGAAGTTTTAATTTTGAGATAATCGCAAAAAGGGTAAGGAAAATTTAGTACATGATGCTCTTTCTAAAATAGAAGAGGCCTCAAATTTATATCCAATTACATTTCTATTCCTAGGTGGCTAGAAGAAGCTTGACATAATGGAAAAATGACAATAGTACTAAACAAAAACTACAATTTATAAAGGAGATGGGATGAACTCTATGGAGCATTGGGGTGAAAGAGATATGCTGGTGTAAATGTAGAATATTTTTATGCACGCAAACATATTTGAATAAACAAATATTAGGGAGTCCCATGTCTCTCTGATGGTAGGATGCACGGTTCCTTAAAACATCTCAAAGGATGAAAAAATATATTTTTGGAAGGAATGAAGAAAGATATTCAAAATTTTGTAAGAGAAGGTCAGGATTTGCATAATAAATAAAAAAGAGAGACGATGTAAAATCTCCTGGGGTTACCATGACATTCCACATACATATTCAAAATAGAATGTATTAATAGACTTTATTACGGGGTTAAAATATAAAAGTGTAAGTATTATTACACATTTTGTGGAGTGTTTCTACAGAAAAATTTTGTAGATTTGTTTGTAGAGCTCAAAAGTACACATAAACAACAAGCCAAGTGCCGAGGAAGTGTCAAGTGAAAGAAATTCATAGTCTTCATGGTTTCCTAAAAATATAGAAACAAAAGCTTTGGAAATAATTATTTAATATGAGTGGAGAAACACTACTTCCATGAGTTCTACATATCAGACACAATCAAATGAGTCGAAACAAAACTAGTTGTTTAAATGTTTTTAAGGTTATCTACAATATTTACTCTTTAGAAAAGCAATCTTAATGGATGAAGTGGGTTATTCGAGGAAGAATGTTAATATGATACTACCTATCACACATCTACTGCATTCCCATTAAGGCCCTTTATGGATATCCAACTCCCTGGTATCTCATACTTTTTGCAAGATAAGTCCAAAGTATGAAGCAAAGGAAGTCACATATGGAAAATACTAAAAGAACATTGAAAATTATTATGGAAAACCTTCAAATGACACTGGAAACATGATAAAACAACAAGGGGAACAACATTGAAGTCAAAGATAATTTGAGGAGGTTAATTGGGTATTCTTTATATTATAGCATTATAAGCAATCTTCATTCAAAGAAAAAGAAGAATAAAGAATTAGCTCAAAATTGTTATGGCCCTAAATAATTATTCATGAGATTGCACAAGTGTTTCATAAAGTTATATTTTCCTTCTTCTTGCATTCATAAGGTTTTTCATGTATCTTGCACAAAAAAGGTTTTGGGAAAAAATATTCCAATGTAAATAGAACTTCCAAAATTAGATGAAGAATGAAAGTTGATTCTTGAACCACGAGAAAGTTATAGATAAACATTCTTGTATCTCTTTGTTATATAACCATTATGAAGTACCTAATCAAGTGGAAAGATATTCCTCTAGAAGAAGGTACATAGTAAAATAATCGGTCGTGATGAAATACCCACGACTAAAGGGTTCATTTGAAGTTTTGACAAACGTTTTGTTACATATGTTTTATATAACGCGGCAGAATAGTTTTATTGTTTATTAAGGTCCCACACGGTGATCAAATTTGAAGGGCAGAGTCAAATTTCAATTAGAAGGGCATATATCTATGTCACCCTTCCATAATGAAAAGCTTTAAAAAAAAAAAAATTTCAATTATTTTGATAATTGTTTACATTTCATTTTCAGGAAAGACAAAACCATCAAATATTTCTTAATAAAAGAAATGTTACATATACAACAATGAAGAAGAGCTCCATCTTTCATTGGCCAAATATCATTAGCGAGTGTCAGCATAAGTCTTGAAGACACTATTATAGGAATTTGGATACATACCATGGGATATAGGAGGATTCTTATCTTATCGAGATTGTGTAAATGCAATTTTGACTTTTGTCTCACAAAAGAAGCTGACTGACATGGAGGTACGGATTTTTCTTATAAAAAAATTTTATTATTATTTGGAGAAACGTTGTTTATAGATATGGGGAATAACCTTTGAAAATTATAAGCATGGTGGAAAAGTGGTGTTGAGCTCATGATGCCCGAACCATGATGATGTAAGTTTGGAATTTAACATTTTTACATGTTAAAGGTAAATAGTCAAAATCATATAACTTAGTATTGCCATAATTAATAATCATTCCTTGTTCACTATTGTTAATAGGTTTATGTCTGATGATCTCTCTTCTCTGGTATTTGCTTGTGTTGAAGATCAATATGGGGTTATTTTCTACAAAAATAACCATAGCTGACATTGACAATGCATCGAGGATATCTTTCTATGCTTCATAAGTACATATGTTCTACTTCTAAATCATGTCTTGGAAGTGGTTGTTTTGTTGGAAATTATTCTTGATTCGTTTCATACCAAAAGTCTTTTTTTGTCATTTTCAACATCAATACATGAAAAGAATATTAGTTTTAAAACAACATAAATATTTGAAATTTTGCAAAGAATTGTCGGCACACTTTGAATATGAATTTTGAAGTCAAATGCATGATGCTATATGAGATCAGGTTCATTTTTAATACCAAATGTTTCACAAAAACTTCTCAACATGCTACCCTACGGTAAGGATTAAATGAAAATATTGCATCAACTATTTCCATAATAAAAAGGAGTGCTATAAACCCATAAAGACTAAGCAACTACAAATGTTGTAGATCTAACAGAGACCACACAATCAAATGTGTCCACAAGGCCAATCACATGTGAAAAATGAAAGGAGTTTGCAATACACAAAAATACCTTGAGCAACTAATTCAATTAGTCACACCGGAGGCCACATCGTGAGGAAAATCGGCCTACTCGAAAGGCAGCGTTTACTCCTTTGCTAAAATTACATTTAAAACAAGGGCCTTTATTGTCTTGTCAATGCCCCTAGTAATTTGAACGAGTTTGCACTTACTGCAACAACCTAAAAAAAGGAGTTTCATTTCAAATTATTTTCCACAAATTTGAATACAACCATTTTCGAGTTTGTATTTCACAACAAGCTTATAAATTTTGACAAAAGAACCAAAATTTTTTAATGCGATAACCAATTTTTTCCTCGAAACTATCTTAGACTCAATAAAAGCCTTCAAAACTAAAAAATCAAACACCATAAGACCCTACAAAAATGAATAGATGATGTAATCCTCTTTTCAACAAAAAAGTTACCTTTGCACCCTCACTTATTAAACCTGTGTTGTTGAATTTTAACTTAGCTGTTAGAGACGGTCTGGCAACAACATTTTTTGGAGAGGTTGCTTGCACGCCATCCGGAAATTTAATTTAGCATTTTAAAAATTGCAAGTTTTTTTTGTAGACGAGCGCATGACCATATTTAAATACGGGGATTTGTATTTAAACACAACAACCGACATTAATGCAATTCTGAGCAGAAATTAAACAAATGAAAATTTACCCCCCAATTTTGTAAATTCAAAAAGGAGGACACGTGGAGCATTAATGTTGGATGCATGAAATTGAAGGAATACGAAAAGCTTGAAAACGGACCCGAATTTTTATAAGGCACGATGGATTGAAAATTTGCGTTACAAATTAGGTAGACATCAACATCCCATTTTGGAACGCGAATTTGGTTTTGAAATTCAAATACCATTTCGGACTTTGAAGAGTACGACGGAAAGGTTTCTTTAACGTTTTGATAGTTTAATTTCCATGTATGCTTTAATATATACATATGTTTTAAACATATGTTATATATATATCATATGCGCAATGAAAGGTGGGCCATAGAATTTATTTTTAAATTTTTTTTTTTTTTTTAAAGAGTTTTATTAGAATATGTTTTATATGTTACGGCATATAAAAATAAAAAGGACAAAAAAGCTTGGTAGTTTTTTTTTATAGACGATGCGTAATTTTTGTGCAATTTTGTGTGTAAAAAGTGAAACATTAGGTGTAACTTTTTAAGTGTGTATGTATGACGGTCTAGAAGTAAAGCTTTCTGTAAAGTGTTTTAGAGACGGAAGTATGTTTGTTTTGAGCAGTAGAGCATTAGGTTAGTTTTCATCTGCTTTGCGTTTTGTATATCGGTCATAATTTTGTAATGCCTCTAAGTGAGAGGAGTGTAATATTTTTTTTTGAGTTATTGAAGCGAATAAAGTTTGTTTTCAAAGTATTGTGACTTTGTCTCTTGTGAAAGGAATTTTTATTTTCTACATGTTGGAAGAGAGATTTATTTTCCATTCATTGTTCTGGAATTTTTCATTATTCCAACATTTGCAGAAACAACATATGTTGTGGTTGCATCCCACGACTAAATCATTTGTCTTTGCATGACTTGCCTTACCAACTTGGCCTATGCTTTCAATGGTCCTCTAATTCAGCAAATACAAAAAGGCAGAAACCATGGCTGAGATACATTGTTCTGTTGTCAATAACAATAAAATTTGACTCAACCATAACTTTCCTTTTGTTGTTGTGAAAATATGTGTGCATTACTCTAATGTGGCTAGTCCATAGGCCAAGTAGACCACTAGGTAACAAATATGTTTCCTTTCACCTTTAAGTTTTCAAATTATGCCCTGCAAATCTAAGACATTTAAGAGGAGGAACTAATACAATGTTAAACGAGAAAGGCTTGAGCACACATCTACAAATTAACTCCTTAGCTATTTGTCACACCATCATTAACTATTTTTGGAGAACCATGCTTGCTCTCCAAGACAACATTTTTCCCCTCGCGCCAAGGGTGACTTAGCAGATCAACAGTTGTTCCACACTGAAGACAAATTGACAATGCTTTCGGTAAGTGTACGATTGAATATGAGACCATATACAAAACAACCACTCATGAAAAATTAAAATAACACATTAAAATCGAATATAAGTGGACAAAGAAAAGATCCACGCGGTGAATTTTCACGTGCGAGTGACCTTCCTTTAAACACGATTTTTTCTCTGACCTACAATTTTTTTTTTCTTGAGCCATCCTTGTTTAAGTACAACTCTTTCCATAACTCTTGTATTAACTACCTTCTCTCTATCACGTAATCTCGAGTCCTTTTTGCTTGAAAGCGATTAAAGGAAATGGGTGAACAAACTGAAAGAAGGCAATTTTCTGCCATAATTGTCATTGCTGTAACTATTTCCCCTTTCCATTGTTACCCAATGAGGTAGATGTGGAAATTGTTGTCATACTACCCAAAGCGAGGAGGCCATCTTCTCTTATATTGAATATAGAATTAAAAAAGATCTTCATATTAGTATGAACTTTGAAAAACATGACTCCCATTACTTTAAAAAACCACTTTTAAGTGTAATGAGCAGCCTAAACAACTATCGAAACTTTTGGCAACACGGAACGTGAAAGAAACATGAAAATACAACATAATCCTCATTTTAATGAGACGGACTATATATTTGCATTAAGATAATACCACAAATAATCCTAAAACTATATTAAAACTGACACGAAAGCAATCTTTAACCGGTGTCTCTCGCGGCCTTGATTTCATGCTAGAAATTTGCATATTTTTAATTTAAATTATTGACACTCTCGTGCCCATATATGAATGCATCTAATGGGATATATCACATCAAATGCTCCTTTATATCACAAAACAAATTTCTGAGCACAGTGTCGATGGATAACACACCATCCCACCCACTAGAAACGGTGAAAAACTGAAAGGGCTTAAAGAAATATCTCAAGATGACTATGGGTGGTTCTTATGAATCAACCAACCATTCAGAACATGCTCATCAATCCAAACCATGAGTATTATGTGTCGTTATTCAAGCGAGGCAACGGAATCGGATTTTTGAAGCTATAGTAGAGAAACCTAAACTCTCACTTGAAAATGAGTGAAATGTGGCACCACTCGAGAGATTGACATGTGGTGGTACAATTGGTAGAAAATTGGCATGTCTCAAACAACGAGGTGATGCGGGGAATGACATGAGGAGAAAATATCAAAAAATCCCCAAACACGGAGAACTAAAGATCATCACCAACTTTAGATTGACAACTTTATGATGTAACCTATGAAATGGTAAATGGAGAAATCATAGTAATAATAAATTAACCTATGTAACAATAAAGTCGGACCATCCTGGGAGTGGTAATGGGAGAAATCATAGTGAACAAAAGGAAACATGCAAAGTTGCTTACAATCAAATAGATGAAAAAACACATGCAAAAAAACTAGATAATAATCATGAAACGAAGCTTAATATTGAATTATGAGTAGCAAAAAGGAACTTAAAAAATGTGACATTATGGACACAGTCAGCGCAAAAGCAAAAATATCCTGGACATGACCACAGTTTGACAAGTTGTGTTGCTCATGATACGAGAGGATTTTATTACTGCACTTTCGCAGAGTGATCAAAAATCCATCACTTATCTATATAATAAATAGAAGTAATTGATGTTGTATTTTTTACTCTAAGATACATTCTTATGATAATGTTAGAACATATGTTGAAAATGTCAAAACTTACCTCAATAAGCTCCCTTCATTTCAGAGAACAATTTATTGAAGGTCGCATGAACTTGGAACAAGCCTCCCACGATACGAAAGAGTAGCGACTAAGTCAATAGTGACTTTTTTTGTTACTACGGCGGATCGAGGAGGTTGTCGGGTCGTCGGTCCAATAAATTATTCTCTACTAAACGGGGCCAACCACGTGAAGGTGGAGCTCTTATGGCCCCTCCCCCCATCACTCTCGATTTCTAATACCCAATGTATTTCATTTTTTACTTTCACGTGTATAAAAAAAAATATTCGATATTTAATAAAAAAAAAATCAACAAAAAGTGCGCGAAAACATTGCAATTAATGTACGACATAAAAATAGTATGATAAATGAGTTTTATATAACGCAAAAAACGTTCCAAATACAATAACGTTTGTCTTATAATAATACAATATTTTACATTATCGAAATTTTCTTTTTCTTCTTCCTATTTCTAAAACTCTAATTACATCATCAATATCATCGTGCTCTGCTTAAGCTCGCTTTGTACAAGCCTACTGCTGACCTAGTTGCGTAGTCACGATGTCTGGTCTCATCCGGTGACGGGGCATACGCCTACAAAAACGGATAATATAAAATTTTAATTGTTAGTTTTTAAATATCATTGAACTAGTTCGGTAATAAATAAAAAAAATTGCAATGAGATTATTTTCAGTACCCAGGTTGTCACCGAATTGACCTAGTTTGCGTAGTCACGATGTCTTGTCTCATCCGGTATTGAGGCATCGCCTACAAAAATAGATAATATTAAATTATAATTTTCAGTTTTTAAATATCATTGAACTAGTTCGGTAATATTAATAAAGAATTGCCAATAAGATTATTTTACCTGGTGCACCGATTGTCGCCGGCCCCGACCTAGTTGCGTAGTCACGATGTACGGTCTCATCCGGTGATGGGGCATCGCCTACAAAAATAGATAATATTAAATATTAATTGTCGGTTTTTAAATATCATTGAATTAGTTCGGTAATGTTAATAAAAAAAAAATTGCAATGAGATTATTTACACAATTGCACCGATTGTCGCCATTAGGGCTGTTTTGTCTTCCTCTACGGTGGTAAGATCCTCAAGGGAAAAATTCTCTATCATTTAAACAAAAAACGTTATAAGGACAACCATCAACGTATAATTAGAAAAAATTATAAGTGGAAATTAATTCTTTGTCACGGCAAGTCAACGTGTTAGCATTGTCGGCTGGTCCCCACTACGATAGTCGGGTTGCACGTGAGGAATCATCTACATCGGCTCTAAAAGGCGGGTTATTTGCCTCGTCGGTAGTCTTTGCTCCTTATTTAAACAAAGTTGTTAGACATTAAATTTATGGATGAAAAAAAAAACATATTGAAAGTTTAATGTTTTACCTTATCGAAGCATTCTAGATCTTGGGACCTACCCCAAGCACGACGTTCAACTACGCTTGATAAGTAAAAATGAACTTGATATTTTTATCTTCCTTTCATGGTTTTGTTCCGAAGTCATCACCTTATACATTACATATGATTGTCTATTTTTAATCATATTTGATAGGATTACAAAAAAGTTGGAAGGCAATACGATTAATTATAAGATGTTTGGCTACTTAATTACACAATTCTTGCGGCCCTAATTTAAAGTAGCCGTACAGCCTATTGTGATGGCCCTTTTTTTTCAATCCTAGCTTTGGTTGCCTTTGAAGGGTGTTAGGCAACCTAGCATCAAAATATTGAAGTTAGATATGACGTAGCACACTTTTTAAGGCATTTTAGACATAGAGAAAATTAAAGCTATTGAATTAAAGTTGTAATTTACCTTGTGGGTCAGTTGGCATTTTTTCTTATTTCTTTTTTTGCCTTTTATCTTTTAAATGTGGATGAGTGCTCTTCGCTCACTCTACGGAACTATGAGAGGATGCTCGTATCTAGGGTTAAATTGAAATTGCGTCCTATAGGTGTCCACGATATATTTCAAATATTTCGACTACCGAAACCCCGTTGTTCTGTCAAATGTGTCGACCCTACAAAGGGCTTCTAGATAATCTAGAAGTTCTTTTTCGGAGGTTGGAATTCTACAAAATTCCTACACGTGCGTATGGATGGGCCAAAAATTCAACGCATGGCTCTCCAAAAACCTATATAACTCATTGTTTCCTACACGGGGGAGAAAAAAAAAGAAGAAAGATATAAATTTAATTTAAAAATAAAAATCATGATAAATATGTTTTAGATAAAGTACATAAAAATAAGTTAAAATATTAAAATCTACTGGAGTTGTACGGCGCACATAGGGGACACCTTCATAGATTTCACCGAAAACGTGCCATTAATGGTCCCTATGGGCCCGCAGCACGACAGCTCCGAGAACGAAATAATGTAGTTGGACATACTATCCTCATCATTAACACGTTCAACGAGTTGGGTGTACGCTTGGGCGGTGTGTTTCTTCGTTGGAACCTAAAGGAGTAGAAAGGTGTACGAGAGGTTCTTTGAGCGATCTCTTGCCTTGTGTCCCACTACAACCAACACGGGTTCGACGAAGTGCCAAAAAACGCTACATACAAAAGAACTTTTTGTTAGTTTAGTCGATAAATTAAAAATCAAAATATCACAGTTCATCTCATGCGAACGAAAAAATAATATCCTTTCGACTTTTATTATTACACCGAAATGTTTCTAGATGGATCCTAAGTTGTTTTATCCTCTCTTCTGTTCAGGTGTTTGGGCGCGTACATCGAAGTATTAAAATTCTGACCTTGCATCTGGTGCATACACCGCAACAAGAACAACGGAACCAAGGTAGAAAAGCTCTTCCTCCAAAGAGGGAATCATCGGGCGTACTAACAGCTGGGTGTCTGCATATTTGAACAAAATTAATATTATTTCAGTATGTAAATAACTAAAATACACGAAGAAGATAGGCTTAATCTTGGCACTTTGCATGTTCTTGACTGGCCTCTTTAGCGATCATCCCATCTCATGGTTGTTCTGTGTCTTTTGCCACACAGTCGGTCTACCACATTGCAATAAAATTATAAATGTAAATACTTGAAAACAATATCTAGCAGAAAACCTGAAAATGAAAAGCAGAAATAATTCCTAATAAGAGACCGGAGAGAGCAGAGTTGAGTTTCAAATATGCCTTGCATTGAATTAGAGTCACGAAACATGTCATTGCACATTAGAGGAGTTGACAATGAAGACCTTATTGAATATATTGTTGGAGCGACTTCTAGTAAACTTGTTGTGAAGACCTTGAGGAAATTTTTGGAGCAACATTGTTGAAGCTAATGGTATAGCATTGTTGGAGACGATCTTGAAGGCCCTTGAAGTGAAGCTTTTCGAGCAACTATTGAAAAATCCTTGAAGGCATTTAAGTAAACTTTCTATCTTCCATCACCTTTTTCCTTTCAATATCCTTTAAATGATTTTGTTGATAAATACAATGCTTTAAATCACATTAAAAATTCCTTGCTATGTGTTTGGGGACTTTCCTTTGAGTACCCAAAAATACCACAGCAATTTTATCTTCGGGATGCATGTCGACCACATTGTTCAATATTTTTATTGATAGTAGTAAACATAGAGTTATGGGGCTCTTGACTTGGTTTGGTTGGGCCATTAGATCCCTAACATCTCCCAGGAGAACCCCCTTGATTTTGAGGAGAGGCTGACTCGGGGTTAAAAGGTGGTGAGAGTGACAATGGGGCTATTGAATTACACATGGTATCACACTTTAGCTTTAGGACTTTATCTTGAGAAGTGCGATATTTTGCTATATCAATTCTCAAATTGTTTACAACACTATTATTCAAGAACTAATAAGAAGTGATGTTGAGGGGTTTTTGGGTATAAGAAATAATACCATTTAAAAACTAGGGTTCTCGGTCCTTGGCATTCCTTCACTTGGGCCTAGGGCACACTAGAATAATTTCACACTAAACCATACAGAATTTAAAAGTAACTTAACGAGATCATAAAGTAATAATAATCATAATTCCTAATTTCCTATTGTATGATATGATGCAAATTATTCAAACATGTGAAGCAATGAAGACATGCAATGTAAATTTCAAGATTGATGAACCAATACAAGAAGTTAGAAACTACAACTTTGATTCAATGCTACATTGTCGCTCTGGGAAGAAGTCTAGTTTGTAGTACAGAAACATGCATCTCGTATTATCAATTCTTAATTGACAACAACTAAAGGACATCTACCTCATCAATTCCTTCCCATTTTACTGTTTTATTATTGTATTCCTTATAAAAGTGTCAAATTTCTCTTAAAGTAGGCAACCCTTTGAATAAAATAAAAATAGTTGAGATATGATTGAGAAATGGTCATTTATTTCTTGAAAGGATCTTCACTATTTCTTTGGTTGTTTTCATCTCAAGAAACAAGAAATGACCCTGAGAAACTTCATCATGATGTAATATAAGAAACAACACGTGCAATGGCCATTTCAAACCAAGTGAGTATGCATTGAGGACATGGCCTTTGTTGGTTCTTTGTTCCATAGGAGTTTCGGGTAGAAATGGAACTTTGTTGTACCATTTCCGGTAGTAAAAAGAGAAAACCTTCTTTTTCCATGGGAAATAATTTACCTTTCCTTTTTCAAGATAATCTAAATCACAAAAATATGAACTATCTTTTACATTCTTGGATAATGTGAAAGTGGAAAGGAATACCCATTCAAGTGATGCACATGTACATTTGAACACTAATAGATTTTTGTAGTTGAAATGCAATGCTTGTTTTCATTTAAATGTGGGGTTTTTTAAAAAGCGAGGGAGAAATAATAGTTTTACTTAATTAATAAGTGTTTCTTTGGGAAGAATTTAAATCTTGTGTTAGGAAGATAATAGAGGGTGTTGAATCTTGATTCTTGACATCTGAGAAGACCTATATCCTAACACAATCCAATGGAATTGACCAAAAAACCCAAATAGAGTCAACCCTACTACTCGGAGAAGGCCTGAGTAAGAACTTACCATCTTGCAAGAGTTGAGGTGAATACGTGCAAGAAAGTGAGGGTGGAGCCTGTTCTGCAAGAGGCGAGGGTGAATGCGAGAATTCGAATGTTGTTACGCAAGAGCTCGGGTCGAATACTAAGAAGTCGAAGATGTTGTTCTGCGAAATAGAGGTGAATGCGAGGGGTGAATGCGTGCGAGCTCGGGGGCGAATGTTGAGGGCGAATGTTGTTCTAAAGAAGACGGGGAGGAGGTCGAGGGAGACGGGTGATGAGAGGCTGAGGGGAAAATACGGAAGGGAAAAATGCGTGCAAGAGGGCGGGGGGCGAATGTTCTTACAGAAGCGAGGAGGAGAATGCGCATGTGATATCGAGGCATTAGTAGCTATTGCGTAGGATATCTAAGTTTAGCCATTTTTTAATAAAATCATTTTTATGTATTTGCTTTTATATAAGTTTCATGTTTTTATGTGGCACGCATATAAGTTTTCATTATACGCGATGGCGGAAAAAGTGTCGCTATTGCGACGGATGCCAAACGTCGCAATTGCGACACTTCGCTGAGCAATATTAAGCACTTACTAACGTTTGGAGCGGTAAATGCATATGCCTTTGGGGGCATAGTGTCGCAATTGTGACATCTTCACTCAAATGTTGCAATTGCGACACTTTTTCTAAGTGTCGGTATTGCGAAACTTTTCTATAAACGTTGGTATAGCGGCAGTTTCGGGCGGGATTGAAAAAATTTGGGGAAATTTAAAACGGTGGTCAAAAGTGTGATTTCCCTAAATGTACTAGTGTTAGCCCCTTATTGTTATTGGTGTAGCCCCTTTATTGTTATTATTGTAGCCCCATTAACCCCAATATTGTTGATGACGCACTTACATTGTTGTTAGGTCGGAAGAGGATTCCACATTGTGGCCCCATTAGGATTACATTGTGGCCCCATGGACTCCTATATATAGAAAAAGGGTTTTATTATTTGAATCATTCAAGAACAACAATTTTCATGTAATGTATTGGAGGTTTCCCCCTCGAAGTGGCTTATTTCTAAGGTGTTGATATTAATTTTCTTCTATTTTTGGAGATGGTTTCACAACATTTGGTATCATAGCTTTAAATTACAGGGTTTTGTTTGCTCCAAAAGGTCATCGTGGAATTTTCGCTATAAATTTTTTTATACAAGGTTAAAAAGTTGAAATTTTTTATGGTCTGAAGCCGAAATCCTGAGAACATTGTCACAAAATTTGGGAATTGGTTTGCAATATTTTCAAATTAAGTACGTGAAGTTAGGTCTTTTTGCGAGGCTCCTCAATTTAACCTAAACGAGGTCATCCGTCATTTTTGCTATAATTTTTTTTCTATACTAGAAACAGAATCCTGAAATTTTTAGAGCATGAAGCTGAACTCCTAAGGAACATTGTTGAAAATTTAAGATCTTGGTTCACAATATTTTTGGAGATATAGTCTTGTGGAAGTTAGGACTTTTTAGGGCTCGTATTTCATCTCAAGGGGTGATCATGGTAAAATCTTCTGCTCTCTCGCAAGGCATCGGATTAGGATTCTGTAAAATGCAGATGCAAGCACATAGAATGTGGCTTCCTACCATCTCAATTGCAGAGCCAAAGAAGGAAAACGGTGACACGTGGAAAGTCATACAAGTTTGCTCTCTTGAACAGGTCCATAATTAGGTCAACACGTGGAGATTGGGCACAACTTTGTCTTAAAGAATCAAATCAGGTTAGACTTTTGGCATTTGAAACGGGGATTAGAGGAGAATACCTCGATTTGCAAATTTCAGATCTTGAAGATTCGAGTATAGAGATAATTCGGTTTTCAATATCGTGCTCCTCGAGAAGAAAGAAAAAAGTGTGTATTTGTTTTCGAATTACATAAGTCTCGTTTGAAAAAAATTAGTTGGAATTTATTCCAAGGGCATGATGAATATCGGTATTGGGTTCTAAAATGGCCCAAGAATAAGTTCAACACCCATTAAGCCTTCGGGGGAGAAGGCTCTACTATGACTCATGAAGATGAAGAAACACAACATGAGATATCAAAATTACAAGAGCAAGTGCACCAAATTTTCGTTATCGCAAAGAGAAACAAAAAATGAAATGGAAGTTTTGAAGAAAGGAGTAGAAGAAAACTAAGATGGATGTACATGGTTTAGCGTGGAAGATAAGATAGATGGTTTGCACGACTAAGATGGAAGGCATGTAAGTGGGCATGGAAGCTAAGATGGATGGCATGGAAGCTAAGATCGATGAAAAAATTGAAAACATAAAAGTAGACATCGAAGGTTTGACAAGGTTGATACAAGAAATGTTTCCTAATGGCGAAAAGATACTAGAGGAAACTCATGATGAGAACAAAGCAAATTTTAATCATGATTTCATAAACTCTAATTTTGAATAGAAGAACCACCATGTTCCAAAGATGGATATGAGGAAGTTTTATGGCAAGGATCAAGTAACATGGATACTACAGATGGAGCAATATTTTGATCTCAAAATGTACAAAACACACAAAAGGTATGCATTGAAACTTTACATTAGAACAAAATACACATTTGTATGGTATCGATGGCTTTTCTCTCATAAAATTTTTCACTTGTTCCAATTTTTACGAAGGAAATGATAACACATTATGAGGATACAAATAGCAACACCTTCTTTGGCAATTGACAAATCTCGAGCAAAGGTTTCAGTGGGGGAGAACATTAAGGACTTTGAGGTGAATATGGGGAGTAGCGGTATTCCGGAGGAACAAGGATTGATCTCTTCATAGATACTTTAAAGGATAACATCCAGCATGAAGTTCGCGTTTTGGAACACGATTCATTGGAGAAGGCATTCGGGTTGGCGAGAAAAATTGAATGTAAAGTCATGACAGAGCCTGCCTCACTTCTATAAAAGAGGAAGTGTTACTACTCCTATATTTCCACGACCTACAAGGTTGAAGCCACAATTGGAAGAAGAAAAAGGGCTTTGCTACGGTTGTGATAGCAAATACACTTTAAAGGTCATGAGTGTCTTGAGAAGGTATTTTACATAGATTGTGAAGAGGGAAGAAGAAAATGAACAAGAAGAGGATATACACGAGAACCAACCCCTAGAAGAGGAAAATGAATCCGACCATATCGTGTAATGCAGTGTTGAGAATTACCACTCCTTGAACTCTCAAGATAGAATGACATATCAAGAAGAAAAAGGTAATAGTGTTGATTGATTCAAGTAGTACCCATAATTTTATTCATTGTAAAATTGTCAAAGTTAGATGTTTCCCTATACTGACACCAAATGTCAGTGATAGTTGCAAATGGAGGAACTATAATTTCTCTAGGAAAATGCTATGTCTCAAGCTAAACATGGGGAATATGTATTGAATATTCCAATGATTTAAAACCTATGAGTGCTGAGTGTTGTTAGGAGTACAATGAATTTACACACAGAAATCTCTTGAAGACTGATGGCTTTTTTAATTTTCAAGAACTTTTCTTGAAATTTTTTTAATAAGGAAAGGAAGTCAAATTAAGGGGTATCACGGAAGCTAAGAAAGATAATAAGCTCTATTGTGTGAAAAAGCTTAGAGAAATAAAAATGAGGTGTAATTGCTAATTGTAAGCATATAAGTTCCAACATCAAAATCATTTATTTCTGTAGATCTCAAAAAAGTCTTGAATTAATCATTTCAGTGTTTAAAAATATAAAGGACTCACCTATTCATGATCATGATGTGTTATTCATTGATTCAAGGAAGTTTTCTCCAAAACATTAAGTATGTAGATATATTATGTGCTAAAGAGCGAAATTGAACGTATGATTGCGAAAATGTTAGAGGGCAGTGTAATTCAACTAGTCAAGGTTCCTTCTCTTATCCCAGTATGTTGTTTTGAAAGATGGATAATGGTGCATGTGTCCAGTTATAGGGAGCTCAATAAGCTCACCATTAAGAATAAATTTCCCATTCTGTGATTGATGAATTATTGGATGAATTATATAGAGAAAATTATTTTACCAAGTTGGATCTTCGTTTAGGATATCATAGAATTGGAATGAAGATTGAAGATATTCTAAAAACAACATTCGAACTCATGAGGGTTGTTATGAATTTGGTCATATTTGGCCTTATATTTTCCTTGCTACATTTCAAAGGGTTGATGAGTTAATTTGCCATTACTTCACCATTGTTCTAGTATTTTTTGATGATATACAATCCCCAGTAAGATCTTGGAAGGATCATGTTCAACATGTTTGACAGTGCTCAAACTATTAAGGAGAGACCATTATATACAAAATCATCCAAATGTTTCTTTGGAGTACAGAGATGGAATATCTGGGCCATATTGTGTCTCTTGAGGTACAAGGTAGACTAACAAAATTAAATCCATTGAGTCAATCCTGTTCATAGTTCACTGAGGATTTCTAGTTTAATAGTGTTATATTATTTAAGTTTATTTAAAAATTATGGGAGAATAATAACACCTCATAAGCATTATTGAAGAAAGATGCATTTCATGAATACCCAAACAGCTAAGGCCTTTGAACATCTTAAAGAGGCAATGTACCTAGCCTTGGAGAGTCATCAGCTATGCAAAACTTCACGAAAACCTTTATTGTGGAATGTGATGCCTCAGGGAAATGGAATTGGTGCTATTTTATTATACACTGCAGAAGGAGAGGCCATGCTTTTGAAAGTCTTCGTCAAATGATGACTATGACTATTTTATGAGAAGAAATGTTAGCAATACTACATGCACTAAAGAAACCAGTAATGACATACAATGGAGAGAACTGGCAAGGTAAATGAGGTGATCATGATATTCCTAACCTTTTTGGAACCAAAGACTATGTTCAGAAAGCGACAAAAAATGAGATTATAAAATCAGGTCATAAACTGAAATAATCTACAAAAAAGGGAAGCCAAATGTTGTGCAAATGACACTCTCAAAGAAAAAATGAAGAAATTGGAAACATTGCTTGCCATGCCATTTCTATTTATCCGACTGAGTTGGATATAACTTGACGAAAGGGATGAATGGAAGAGGATGAAAGTGTGGACACTGTTCAAATTTGCAACAAGATCATGGTACATCTAATACAATTATTTGGAAAAGTGATTTCATGTAGTACAAGGTAAACATATATTTATTAATAATTTAACTAAAACAAAATATTCTTTTGGAATTGCACACTTCTCCTTTAGGAGGACACTTGGGATACAAGAAACTTACCACGAGGGTGAAGAAAGAATTTTTGGGATGACGTAAATCTGATATTAAAAAGTTTGTGTGAGTAGGTGCAGTTTTCTTGCATGCAAAATAAAGACAGACAAATTCATCACCTCCAGGTCTTCTCCCACCAACCTTCATCAGAAAATTTCAAGTCAACGTTGGGAGGATATTTCGATGGTTATCACATATTTACCTAACTGCGAAGAAAAGGAAATTGTCATCATGGTGGTAGTTGATATGCTACAGTATGCATACTTTGCATTATCTCATCCATTAAGAAAGTACGGTTACTTTCTAAATTTATGGAAACAATTCAAAAGCTACATGGAAACCCAAAGAGTTGTTCAGCTGACAGAACCCCATTCTTAAAATTTTGGACGGAGTTAATTTATTGTTTGGGTACTTAATTAGCTCATAGCTCATCTTATCATCCTCAATCCCAGATGGTCAAACTGAATGTTGTTGAATACATTTTTGGAAAGATATCTTGATTTTTGTATACGATAAACAAACACAATGGGTCAGTGGTTACCTCGCTGAATGGTGGTGTAACACTTGCTTCCATACTGCAGCAAAAATGACCCCATTTATGAAATTTATTGATTTCATCCATAGTCCATCATCATATTTAAGAGAAAATTCTAAGGTTAGCGGTGGAAGATCATCGAGCATCATGAGGTTATCCAACTCTTAAAGGATAACCTAAATTTGGCATAAAATTGAATGAAACAATAGGCGGAGATCAACATCGCGGTGAGAGAAGTTTTGATTTAGGGCCCAGGTATTTTTACGGCTGCAACCATACAAACAAATGTCCCTCAAGCAAGCTAAGAAGGATAATAGTATCACCAAAAGTAGTATGGCCCGTACAACTTTTTGCAAAATATTGGTACTATGGCATACAGAAGATTAGACCTCCTACCTTCTTTAGTGCATCCAATTTTTCTATGCTTCATGGCAAAAAGTTATAGGTGAAAATATTCTGGTTCAAACAAAAATATTTGAGAACTTGATGAGGAAGGAAAAAACATCATGGAACCTGAGCCGATCACGAAAAAGAACTCGATAGCCATGAAATCGATAGATTTCGAGTATCTCATGGTGGAAGAACTTACCCACTGAAGATTCTACATGGGAGGATGATAATTTTATATAGAAGCACCAAGAGCTACTCAAGCATTTAGGAAAACACTTTTTGAAGGAGAGGGGCATGTTAGGGCCCTATATTACTAGTTTAGCCCCTTATTTTTTTTATTAGTGTAGCCCCCTTATTGTTATTATTGTGGCCCCCTCTAACCCCAGTCTTCGTATTATTGTGCCCATACATTGTTATTGTTAGGTCGAGTTAGGATTACATTGTGGCCCCGCTAGAGGTACATTGTGGCCCCATGGACTCCTATATATAGAGAA
Source organism: Pinus albicaulis (assembly GCA_034641835.2). NCBI lineage: Eukaryota > Viridiplantae > Streptophyta > Pinopsida > Pinales > Pinaceae > Pinus > Pinus albicaulis. Next base: position 142,810 of record JAXQQM020081730.1, read on the forward strand.
AGGAGGTTTTTCCATTTGAATCATCCAAGAATTGTTCATTCATGTAATGTATTTGAGGTTGCCCCTCGAAGTGGCTTATTTCTAAGGCATTGATATCTCTTTTCTTCTATTTTTTGGAGTTTGGTTTCTGACATTAGCCCAAATATAAGTTAGTTGAAAATAAAAGCTTCAATCCAAAGAAATATAAGAATTATAATCTACAAACATACACTTTGAAACTTTTAATAGAAAATACGAGATCTTAACTCTTGACCACATCTATTCTATTGAATATGGAAAGAAAATATCTTTTGCCAATAGATCAAAATTAAAAACTTGCTAACAAATACGATGCATTGCCTGCATCTCCTTTATAAGAAGGATAGGGAATATACAATGTATCTAATCAACTTTGTGATGTGTGCTAGGGCATAACATCAAAATAATGACTTGTTAGAATTTGTGTATAGCAGTGTGCCCTCATGCATGGAAACTCACCCTTTTCTGAGATAGAAAGTGTACTAATTGCATATGACATAGTCCAATGCATACCCTGGACCTGAATTCTAAACTGGAAGATAAAAATTAGTGAATATTGTCCTTGGATACATACTTCTGAATAGTAAACACCTGTGCAAGTTATTGTTCCATTCCAAATCAAGAAACTACACTAACCTAGAATCCAACATATTTAAAACTGAGATTGACCTTGTTACCACTTAACTCATCCTAGTATTCACCAATCCTCCACTTTCTTTATTGCATTGTAAAAAATTCCAAAGGGTTTAATGGACCATGCAGTGGGTGCACCTCATAGTGTTGTACATGTTGACTAACTTCCTTACCAAATCTTGTGAAGAATATTGATTGAGCTAATACGAAAAAAATTATTAACATTTTGTCTCATACGGGAAAGTGTTCTTCATAATCCAAATCTCTCCCTAAACACATCAAGATTACCCTTTTCGGGGGGCTTAGTCAAAGATATCACAACCGATTTATTTGTCTATATATATTCTAAGAGCCACTTCTTCCTCTTGAACCCCATGCTACCTTGGGGAAGTTATTCTGGACGCGATGTTAATGTGATTGAGATGGTGTAGATTACTAGATTCTGGAAGATAAAATGCAATTTTATTTTAAATGTGTTGAATACATAGAAATCCCAACATCTCACGTATCAACTCTTGTATCAACACAGAACCCAAATACCTTTATAAAATCAATGTTGGCTTCCTTGTGCCTAGAATTCTCTACTAACTTTCAATGCTAGTTATGCCTACTTCCTGGGGAAATTCTATGGGATTAAACTACTCTACGGAAGGATCACAGTTATTTTGCAATACTTACGTTTTTATACTAAGTATAAATATTCATATATTTAAAAATTCTAGGTTTTCTTGGAAATACATGTAAGAAGATGAACCTTAAAATACTAGATGGGGAAACAAATGGTTTGTACAACATAGCATGTTGTGATTTCTGACATTTCTTAGCATGCATGCCAACTTTAGGATTTTGACACTCATACAACCTATTCCAGCTTTCTCATCCCCCCTTTGATTTGGGCAGTGCCTATGGAAGAGAATGTAGCCTACATCATGCATCCTCTCTTCTAAAGTTAAAGCATCTTTTAATTGATTTGAGATATTGAATTCATTCAAGATTATGGTTTAGGACAATGTGTTCATCTTCCAGATAGAAAGGATAAACTTTCAAAGGAAAATGTGATTTTCTCCATATCTACCCTCTCTCCGAATGGAAGGTGGATAGAAATAGCTACATGATTTTATTTCCTTTTCTATTTAAGTGTTTCTTATTTACAATATGGAGTGGAAAAATGTTCTTTTTCTAGAGCCATCACACTACACTTAATAATTTTGGATTAGGAAGCACAATGCTGAAGTTCTTGTGCATGAGTGGTCACACCATTGTACGAAGGTTCAAGAAAATATTCCGGGTAGTAGTGCATCTGACATGTGGAGAATCTTCTAAACTTATGGTCCTTGGAATGGTTTTTCATGCTCTCAAGGTGAAAAAGGAACTTGAGAACAAGTAAATTTATGTACGATGAATTTGGAGTAGAGTTTCATAGAACCTCTTATGAATTGGGTAGAAACATATTACTTCTTATGTGCATATAAAGGTTCCTTTTTTATACTGGCTACAACTAGCCTCCACAAACTCCCAATTTCTGATGCAAAGTGGATTTTGGTGGGCATGTAGGAAATATGGTGTATATCCATTTATGTGTGGAGGTTGGCTAATAGTTATTAGTGTGGTATAAGAGGCCAGTATGGATGGGAAAGCTCCCAATTATGTAAGATAAGATAGGTAATACACATGGGCACAAATTTTTGGGTAGACAGAAGCAGGTGGTTCCTCGATGGAAGTTACTATTGAAGGTCGGGAAGAGACAAAAGGTGAATATATTGTGAAGTTAAACATTTGATGGGTGGGCTTCAAGTTTATGCATATTTGCTTCCATCTTATGCTTTGAATGATTCCTTTGTGATGTCGATCATACTCCTGCATAGAAGCTTTCGAGAGAGGATCGATGGTGGCTGCCTATAGCAATCAAATGATTATAGTAGATAAAACATTTGTATTTGACTTATAAAATTTTATTAGGTGGTCTTAGCCAGGTACGGAGAGAAATTTAAAGAGTTTCCTATTTTGGAGAGAACTATTTTAAGTCTACCTTTAAATTTTATCTAAAAATATTTTAAAAATAAATTATTATTTTCTTTTAGACATAAAATTAAACCGGATAGACATTCAAGCACAGTTACGGATTGGTATGAAATTTTCTTTAGATTTCTGGCAATTTAAAATGACACTAGTTGTAGGCTATCTATCACCTCTCTCCATTCTATAAAATAATCTCATTTTAGAATTCACCCTATATTTTAGGACCGGGGGTTGATTTGTTTGTTCGCGTGGGGTCCCGAATTAATTCTCGGTACATTTCCAATGTGGGAAAAGACGAGACTTATGTTTGAATTGGCCTCTGTGACGACGTTCAATTAGGCACAACTCGAGATTAATCATAAACCACAAAAAATGCGGAAAACGTATAGATCAATGCTAGCAGGGTTTGCTGCTGACGATCAGAGCCCTCTTTGTTGTTCATTTACCCATCTTGAGATGGCTGAAGTTGTATAATTTTTTGATACAAGGTATATATATCTACCCATACGTGATACTTTAATCCGTGGCTAGTATTTAGAATGATGGTGAATTCTTGTTCTGGTGTCTTTGTGCTTGGAGCGTACTTTAAAAGCTTTGGAATGGCTACAAGATACGGATTTACCTACGTTTTAACATGAAATTTCTTCATCGTAGACTTTATGGATTTAATTTGTACGTGGGTATTGAATTTAATTATTAGTGTCTTCGTGTTTTTTATGTTCAAATTCCATTGGAATTTATGTAGTGTATTCTTGAAAAATAACTTATGTCTATGTAGGTGGGGGAAGATTCTTAGCGGGGGTCAATTTCAACGTGTTCTCACTTTGTTGTTGTTAGTTCAATTTCATCATTAAATAAATTGAATAAGCCACATAGAACCCTATCAATGTTTCATTTATCTAAATCGATGAAATGTGGGACCGCTAGGATTGAGGATGTTAATCGATGAAATGTGGGACCGCTAGGATTGAGGATGTTAATGAGTAAGAGAAAGGTGGGACAGTGGTTTTGATGTCGTTATTCATTTTACTCTCTCTTTATTTTCTAAATAAATTACATAGACTAGATCTATTGCATACGAACAGAGTAAACTCAAACTGACAGATAGTGATTGCATATTATTTTAATATTTCCTATGTGAGTGTTATTTCCTTGCATATTGTTTTAACGTTTCTTATGCCAACATTGTTAGTATTTGCATATTGTTTTAAGGTTGTATATTATTTTAGGCTTCATATGTCAGTGTATTTTTCTACGATTTGATTTTACAACATTAGCATTTCTATGTGTAAATATAGAATGATTTGATACTTCTCATTATTAATAAAAATGTTATTACTTTGTGAAAACTTTTTTAGTCCTAACTCACTTTTTTTTGTATTATCATTGGAAGTGTTTTAAAATAAATAATAAAATGTTCTAATATATGTCTGTTGGATGGGAAATTATTATAATCATTTGGTTAAATTTAGATTCCACATAAGAGTCAAAATATGATAGTAGTGGAGAAATGATGCTTTTCATGATTACGCAACACCTCATACCTTTAAGGGTGACTTGAGCTGTAGAAACACAATATATGTGGAAGAATCTTGGTATGCTCAATTTCAAAATTCCCACTCATAAAATCATCACAGATTGATTCCCATAAAAAAACACTCACCTAAATTCGTGATATTATGACTATTAAAGGTTTTTTTGATGAGAATATGTTTTTGTGGTCCTTCCTCCTTACTACCTATCCACACATATTTTTAATGTTGAACCATTTTTTATTTTACTCTTCTTATCTTCATCGATATATGTTATTGTTTCCAATGAATTATATATCTTCAAACTTTGTTGTTTGAAATGGCGTTCCCACATTGAGACATTTTGTTTTGTTTAACATTGAAACTTGAAAATATTTAACAAAAATAATAATTGAAGATGACATAGGCATGAATTCATCAAAGGCTAGTCGTGTTTAAGAAAAATCATAATTGAGAAGATAATGACAATGATGAATGCATTCATTAAAGAGCTAGAGCACATTAAGTCCTTGCATCCTCACATGAATTTTTTTGGGTACAGAGCTACATCAATCCTTCCATCCTAAAGATCCAACCATTTTTAAGCATGAATAATTGACCATTAGCACTTTTCCCCTTTCAACTTGCATTTCACATGAAATTTTTAGATTTTCATTTGAGTACTGAAAAAAAAAAATTGGCTTTGAAAATGTATGTGGACTCTACTTTATGATCATTAGTTATATTTCAACTAAATGATCACCATTGATCTAATTGAATTTTTTCTAACCATGTTACACTCAACAATATGTGGCAAGCTATCTAACAGTCATGCCATTAAATATTTTTTACATTTGGTTTTCTCACCCTCGAAACCAAGGTGTTGATGAGATGAATACAACGTATCTCAATGTATTAGAATAATTTTTTCAAGCTTGCAAATATATTTTTTTTGTCATGCACGATTGAAGAGATGATTTTATGCTCTTTACGTACGTATAGGAGCTTCAGTGCAAGTTTCTTACTACTAGATCAAATTAGGAAATGATAAATTGGACCTCTGTGTTACCTAGAAAAATTTGGCCCAATTTCCGATGGCCACTTCGTCGCTATTGAGCACATAGTCGTCACAAGAGTGACGAGTTTGAGGAGACAAACAAAATTTGGTTGGCCATTACGTCGCAATTCCGATGCCTTGAAAAAGTGTCCCTTGTCTGAGCACTTATTCCATCACTTCAAAACAAGCATCACTCTTCCAACGTTTCCTGACACCGTCGCTCTTCCGACGTTTGTAAGCTGTCCGCAATTAGAGCGAAATGTGATCCGATGTTTCGAACGTCCTCTTTTGACTTTTTATATGGTATCTCTTCGAAGCGTTTTGTAAATTGTCGCAGTTACGGTCTGCAAAAAAAAGGTGTCCTGAAGACCAACGCATTGTAAGTGTCGCAAGGCTGACGCGTTCCAGAAGCGTTGCACTACCGACACTTTACAAAGCGTCCGCATCTAAATATGAGCTGCTCACAATATCGGCGGGTTGCATCACAGAAATGGCCAATGGAAATCATTGAAAATGTCGGAAGGCAAGCGCTTTATAAGGCGTCATTATACCGTAGCTTATAAGGCATCGAAGGAAACGACGCTTATGAAGCGATCGGTATCTCGGCAATGGGTTCAATTTAAAAAAAAAAAAAAATGAAACTTTAAAACGAGGACGTTAAATCTCCAATATTTTTTATGAATTGTTGGCCTTCAATTTCCTATCACAAGCTGTAAGTTGTTGTACTATAAATCAAAAAAATTTGAACTCCAATAACATGACGTCCAAGGAAAATACTTTTTTTCTTCTACGAGCCAATGCCAACGGCTTATATGTATTTTGGTGCCATGTGGCATATTACAAATGTGTATCAAAATTCAACGACTTCTATTTGTAATCTTACTAAATCCCTCGACAAATGTGTGGTCCTCCTATTGAACACGAGGAAGTGTATCTAGTCGAGAGCTCTACCGAGGATTTGTGGGTTGGTACAGAAGGTATTACCTTATGGCACTTGTTGCTCCTAAAGTACCATAGAGGCTTTAACACAAATGCTCTTATTTGTAGCTTTGTGTGATCTTCGTCGGTTAAGTGAAGTGTTATAGATACTTACGATTCCGGTTAACCGGATGGCGATGGCATTTAGGGTAATTCCGATTAAACGGATGGACGATGGCATTTACTTTATGTAAGACCTACCCAATTCTGGTAAGAAAATGGATGATAGCATTTAATTTATATGACTATCACTGGCACACTAGGAGGATGCTCTAACTAAAGTCTTATGCATTACACGACCCAATTCAGGAGGCTTCCATGCATTTGTAACATCTTGAGCATTTTCATGTGGTTTAGCTAGCCTTGTCACTCAAATTGATAGTAGATTAAAGATGACATGTATTTCCATTTGTCATGAGAGCCATTTAGGTTTCATTGGAAACATTACTTAGAAAACACGATTTGTGCAATCAATCTTCATCACAAAGTAGCATATATTGACTTCTGACCTAATTTCATCATGTACTCAAGAATTAAATTGTTGCGGTGTCACACAACCTCAAGCCTCTAACATCTTTACAAGTGAGCATTTCGGGTCGATTTCGTTAAACATTAGAGATTTCTACAAGAAATCAAGTTACATTCTAATCCTCATATAATATTGAAGTTAAGATTACCGAATCTATGATGTTACTATTGTTGCCGGTATTTTTTTATTGTGTAACATGCCATATTTAACTCCACTAATAGTAACGACAATTTTGAATCTTTGATAGGTCTCCATCTATGGGATTTCAATGGCCCTTAGATGTGAGTTCACATGCCAAATTGAATCATTTCATAGAATGACTCCACTTCATATTACTTCCTTTCGACTATGGTGAGTATCAATTTTACCAATTTGCTTGACACTTGAATATAATCCTAGTACATCATTCAAAATTTGAGTCTAACCCTAAGTGCATAAAATTATGCAAAACCCGATTCTGGAAACACGATACAGGAGGGTTAACATGCCTGTAAAGTATTTAAACATTGTTGAGGGCTAAGAATAATTAGACTTTCCCTTCTTGAGCCTCACTTTTGACCACTTCTGTGCTTTTGCTTTGTAGATGCTCTCATAAAAGAACGCGGTGGTCTAATAAAGGATAGAGATCGCTGCGTGTTTCATTCCCTTTTTTTATTCGGTACAAAGCTTTTACGAAGAAGAATAAATCTCTTTGAAACATGAAATTGATTTTGTTGCTACAGCTACCAACGATATATATCACAATGTGTCATAGTTTACTATAGCCCACTATTGAGAGTGGGTAGCACTAAATCTAAGTAATTCCCCTCATCCTTAAAAGACACCTCTAAATATAACTAGAAATTTCAAATAGTTGGTAAAGGAAAAGTACAAAGATATAACGAGATCTATCTTGAGCCAAAAACCTATGCATTTACAACAAAGTAGGATGGATAGAACTTAAAAAAATATGGACTACGATGAAAAATCGTCTTATGCATACAAAATAGAAAGAAGCATTGGCATACTATGTTTACAAATTTGGAGACATGAAAGAAGAAGTGGTCAGCAGTACTTGCAGATTTATCACAGAACCTGAATCCTTGTACCTGATATCTAGTGACTTATAAAATGATTGCAAAAAAATGCCTTTGCTATGCATTTAAGAACACCACGTATAATGAGGGAGATGTAATATTGTACGAGAAGCCCAGATTTATACGAGTGGTCAAAGATTGTGTATTTATGGAAGATGCAAACTGGATTTGGGCATGAAACATGTATCCAAGATTTCAATGTGCCTTGTTCGAGCTCATTGATGATTTACTATGAAACCTAAACTTTCAAAAACAAACACATTGAAATCACGGATCTCCATCACGAATATCATAAATATTAACTATCCTTTAGGCTGCTTCAGTAGTAGATACCATAAGAGGCCCATGGCACAGCCTGTCAATGTTGATTCTCTGGCACAACATTTGCAAAGCCAAAAATTTCTACAGAGACATCCCTCTCTTGTAGAAATTTGGAAGATGGTCTTGGATGTTGATGAAGGCCTTGATTCGATGTGGAATGCCATAATTTCTTTATTATAAAATTCCCATGAACGAGCTTACAGAGTCGAATGTACAACCTACGGAATCTTTGCCACAACATATTTACTGGCTTGGCTCTGCTCCCAGACATTTTAACAAGTGTTTGACAATCACCCCACATGTTTGGAGATGACCCATATGGAGCTTTATGTTGACCTTCTCTGGAGATTGGAAAAAAACAATACGGTATTACTCATACATCAACTTCCCTTTATGTTAAGGGAAAATTTAAAGAGTGCATAAATATTCTTGGAAATCCCAATCATAGTTTAAGAAAATTTCAGCATTTTGAAATGAACTACATCATTTATTTAAACTACATCAAATATTTAGGCAAATAATTTTTTAAATAGAAATTGGTGAATTTTATTTCAAATGTAGAAATTTAAACCATGATAATAATCTATTTTAGGATTTTCCCTGTTCCTAATAGAAAAATCCCAAAATGTATAAATTATAACACTCATAAACCCCAAAAAATTAAGTAAAATAATTAAAACCTCCACACCACTTAATTTGCTATGTAAATGAAAAGAGCGACATCCATCATCATGGGAAGCCGAGCTTCAGTTCTCCTTCGATACGAACAACTGCGGTAGATGTCTTATGGCTGAGTTGATTGATCGATCGAAAAACCTCTTGAGTTTCTTCAATATTAAAATTCTCTGGCTTGTTTACGACCTTCAAAGTCCATATTTTACATCACATTCAAGTTGGGGTTCATTACAATCGGTCAGGTGACTATTGCGAGCTACGGACATCAATCCAATATTGGAGACTTGGCATCTTTGTTCCCATTAAGGGTGTAAATCTTGCTTCTAGCTTTAATTCGATAAGTTCAAGGAAACCTGGCCCAGAACTAAGGTCGGTTGATTTAGACTTGGTATAGTTGTCCTACGATTTGTATTTGATGCAAACTATACTTGTGCTTCAACGCGGACATAAATTTTGCGGCAATGGGATCTTCATCTATGGGCTAATGGATCTGCCTAAAAACATCCCAAATACTCAGTTATTTTCATTCAACTAATCATGTAAATCCACCTCATCTTGAGCACATCAGCTAAGCTGAAGGCAGGTTTTCGGCAATTTATGGTGGGGGTGGCTTCTTCCAGGATCTCTTGACTATTTAAGCGTTTAATTGGTTTTCGGAGACACGACCACCGCAAAGTCAAATGAATTTTATGAATCTATGAAATAATAAACAATAGTAAGGCCATTATTTATTGGTTTGAAATAATAAACGAGCATGCAACAAACCCACATAATTAGTAAATTATTTAAAGACAATAATTCCTACATATTAAAATATAAATTTATAACATACCATCTCATACTCGGAACATGACATACGTATCAATATTCTTCTGTATATATGTGATCTTCATGATTGATCGACATCTATATCAGCATCTCATTTAGAAATGGTGTTGAAATGATCGACCATGTCATCATCATCATCAATTGTATATTTTCAATAATATCCTCATCGACATCATCATCAATAATTGTTGCCTCATCTCCTATGCTGCTTGGTTCATCTTCCAAGACATCTTCTTCGTCTCAATACATCTTCTGCTCATACTGCCTTTGCATTATCTTCTTCTTGATCAATGTCTTGTCTTCTTCCTCTACGGTATACTCTCTTGGCCTTCCTCTTGGATCACCATCTAATAGCAAATGACCATTCGATACTCACTGGAACCTACGGAAGTAAAACTTGTTCATTGCCTTGGAAAAACACCAGTGATCTTTTCTTGCTTCAAACTGCTGCGATGTTTGTTTTAACGATTGGAAATCCATTTTCATGTTGAATAAAGTATTCTATCATCATCATGTACATTCATTCGTAGCCTATACCATTTGATGTCGAACAAAACTATTTTTGAAGGAATTAAAGTCACACTCAACTATATCATCTAAGAACCCATAATATCTATTTTCGGATTCTACCTCGAGGTCTTACATGTCTGGAGAAACATGCTGACACAGAATACTGAGGTTATCAACTATCGGAAAATTTTCTTGTTATCATCAGCTGATTTTAACTTTCAGAATTGCGGCCATTGCACCACACATAGCCTTGTGGTGTTTCCATCCTAATATGCCAAACATGAAAAAGATGCAATTTATAATTAATAATTAATCATATAATTTACACAACATAAAAATTAAGCGAAAATCTGTTTTATTAATACATATAAATATAGTATAAAATAAGTAATAGATAAAATAGGTGAATTAATTTCTTAACTTTCTATCTTCAAACCATATACTAAATCGATTTCCCTATCCCAAGTAATTCCATCTCCACTACAATACACTTCTCTAATCAATTCGAACGGTAAATTTACCATGATAACCTACTGTAATTCCCACAGTGATTTACATGTTTCAATCCATTCACTCATCCACTCAATATTGTTTGCAATGTATAAAAGTAGTGCCTCATAATCTTGACCTTTGAATAAAAAAACAATAATTCACCAATATTAATAAATATTACTTATAACCATGGTAAATTATATTAATTAATAAACTATGGGGAAATAATAAGACCTAAATGAATATAATGATCATATACATGATGTAAAAAAATGAAACATTATTATTATACATAATAAATCTTTTACCTCTCACTTTCTCCATTTTACCTTTTCTAACGGGTGCTCCACTTCAAATTTTTTACATGATGGAGTTCACATCCCAAATGAAATCCACCGCCTTCATGGGTAAGCGTAGCGAATATAGGAAGATAATGACTAGCCTTTATGGATTGATATGCCACATATCCCTCCACCATAGAACCCTCGGGTCATGCTCTTTGTCTAACCAAAGCCTTCGAGGATTTCGGGTGCCTCTTGACCATCCACATTGACCTTACGTATCTTGGTCCACACATTTCAATCTCCTCAACTTGGTGTATCAAGTAGTGTTCTTGTACATTTAGTATTTGGAGGTAGATACTTTTGCATTTCACACATTAGCCGAGGAATTTCTCTCTTCGAATACTTTATTTCATCTTGATGGATTTCTTTCCATTACAACCATCACATGAAATCATTACGCAAGGTTATTTCAATGAAACATAATATATATTTCATTACAAGTAAATTAATACATCAGTGACATTTCATTAAGTACGGAAAATTGGCAACTTATTAATTAGATTTTGCATATAAATAAAAACTACTTACCTCATGTGTATTTACTAAGACCATATATAGCATTTGACATTGTTGTCGAATTTGTTTGGAAGATACGGGTAGAACATACTATAACAATAAAAAATGAATCGTTATTGGTTTCCAAATTAACTGAGAAAAAAAGGAAAAATTTAAAATATGTATTCAATAACCTTTAAAAAACGTATACCAAAAAAATTACCTTAACAAAGGTATACCAATCATGTGTTTTCACCCCATTGAAGTCACCTTTCTTCGTTAAGATATTATTTATGTTTTAGTGAACTGCTGGAAATTCAATTCTTCTAACGACCTCTTTTACATCACCCCATTTTTTTGTTCTGTTATTAACCATGGAATGTTATTATAATTTTTACCTCCATTATTTGATACGCATCGATCACTTTTCATTGCGTGATTCGATTTCTCAATGTCGGCACAATTTTTTTCAATTTTATCTCTATCTTTGTTACTGCCATCTGTGGTTAATACATAATATTCCATCACATTATTCCTAACATGCATTGTATCAAACAAATACACAAACTGTTTAGGTCCTCAATGCAGGCAACCTCGCGAATTGAGAAGGATAACATTTTCATTCCGGTGGAAGTACAATATTAGTACCTTCATCGTGATGACAATGACTTTGATATACGAAGAATAAAAATCTGATAAAACAATATTAATTGTAAAATAAAATAAAATAAATTCATTAGTTAAAACAAAAATTCCAAACATTACATAAACAAATAATATATACATATATATACACAAAATTACGTACCATCACAGCAGCGATTATTAATTCTATTATATTCCAACATCTGCTTGAGGTGTCATTCTTCATGTTTTAATCGATTTATTCTTTATCATTGAAAAAAGATGTTTTTCGGTAGTAGGTATATGGTTTATAAGAGGAAATTAACACAACTCATCAAGCACCATCTTTTCTTAAGTAAATAGAATGACGATACTTCATCTTGGGGCCACAAAATTTGGACACGAAAATGTACCCTTTGTTTGAAGACGCAATATATGGATGAATAACAATTAATATACTATGAGATCATTTTAAAACATGAAATATGGTATACCTAATTTAGATAATTATGTATTATATTAAAGTGCAACAAAATATTACATACCACAAACATGTGTTAGTCTTGGGGCATCATGAATTATACATACAAGCATTCCACGACATTGAAATCTCTTAAGCGATTGGTTGGTTATATGCATACATAGTGATGCATGCTATTTGTATTAGCTCATTGATAAGAGGCTCAATATATTACATTATCTTTGACACGGTACTTACCTAATTGTTCAAAATTACGGTACATAATAATTACTACCATGATATATGTATATATTAGTAAGTAAATAAATCAAATATATATTTATGCAAACAACGCAGAGAAATGAAAATGTTGCATTCAAAAAAATAATGTATCAAATACACGGAATAATCATAGTCAACATTATGTGCTCCTCTTTATTGACATCCAAGGAGGAATATTGTTGATATCGAAAATAGGCCACCGAGTAAGTAGATCTAAGCTCTCGGAATGGATTAACACCATTAGGCCCTTCAATGGCTTTGACATTACGAGTTCATTTTTAAAATCCACATATTTTTCTCAATTTCTCTAAATACGGGAGCCATCTACCAGGCATTCGAAAGAACACCATCTCCACTTCTATTCTTTGAATGGTAATCCATAAGCCCATTGCTATGCTTTTACACTGAACATTCGGCGAAAAAGTGGAATTATGGGAATATGACGAAGAACATTTTGAGGCATCTTTTTGGTTAGTTGATACGTTCGATATCTACTAGTACACATTTAGAACCGATACATTTTCAACGCATGTTCTTCGTAATATATAATATGATGTTGAGACGCCCATCTATAGTCTTGTATTCAGCTTAAAGTGTTTCATAATAGCACGTAGATCTCGATGTGTTCCGAGAGTAGAATTATTTGGCAATGGTAACAAATATTCACAACAATCTACAACATAAACAAAAACTAGTTAATGTGAATTTGCAACATAAAAACATAATTATTTTTTAATAAATAAAAAAAAAACTATTTTTAAGATTTTCAACCATGATTCCAAGCCAATAGAGACAAAATATGAAAATTTTTCTCATTTATATACCATGCAAGGTGAATATATCAAATGGCACCAAGTGCAATACATATCATGAAAAAATACATAAGCAAACTTGTTGATAATGTCGGGTTTCTCTTATATTATTCATTGTGTTTTTTGTTAACGAGTTAATATTATAATATCTAATCTGTCCTACACTCGGATACGGTGTCAATTCATTGTATCGGCCATAGAACAATTACGGGTTCGGTATCTATATATATATATATATATTTCTAGAAAAACATCTACAACACTTAGAGGTATTGAATTGGTTTATAGAAACCCACTATTGGTGCTATTTGTAACAAGTTGAGAGAGCATTACAACCGGCGGTACGCTCACAATGTGTTTGACGAAATTTATCACTAGAAAGATTCATTAAAACCCGAAAGGAAAACTTAGTGGCCGGTTATTGCATTTCAGCGAGAAATTTTCTAGTGGTCAATCTCGCTGTGCAGTCACATTTTTATTAGGTTGTATGTTGTTGTCCCTTGAGTAGCGTCGGACCATTTGCATCAGTCTTGATGCCATGATCCGTGTATGATGTGGGTTTGTATTTGTATGTTCTTTGTGTGAGCAGAGAGAGGGTTAAACGGTTCATTTGAAGTGTAGTGAAGTTGTTGCTGATTGTTTTGAGAACAGAAATTGTCATCAAGTACACTTGATGAGTTGCATCTTTGCCAGGGGTTTTATCTTTGTGACCTTGTATTTATCGGTCATCATGTGTATTGTTGCTGCTATAGGGTGTTGAGTATGAGTTATTAGACAAGTTTGTTGCTATTATAATAGAGGAATTTGCAGCTCATGGAGGAGCACCTAACCGGCCGTTAGGTCTGGTTAACTAGTCAAAATAGGTGAGAAAGAGCTGATGACGAGTTGCGAGCCGGTTCCAACCGACGGAAAGCCCTCTCGGCCGGCAGTTTGACGGAACACCGATTCAGCAAGCCGGTTTCGATAACTATGAGATATATATATATATATATATATATATATATATATATATATATATATATATATAAGTTATTATTTTACACATTTATTACGACTAAAAAAAGGAAAAATAATCGACATTTACATATATGATCTCATATATACATATTCACTTTGTAGGAGTTGTGTCATGCATACATTCCAAAAATTATTCATAACCTTTAAGTTCACGGCCAATAATGTGGCGAGGAGAAAGTCATTTGAGTGTTCAAAGTCATTCCATAGGCACTTTGGTTTACAAGGTACATCATAAATACCGTCACTACTATCTCCACCATCATCATCGACTCATCGCCTGATATTGGAGCATTTGATTTGTCCGTCATTAATGTGAACTATCTCATTTACGTAATCACCAGTCTACCTCCATGGGATCATTAAGTACCTTCATCAACTGCAACTTCATGTTTCTTCACTTTGTACAACATCATTTCCAATACTAATGTTGCTACAATATTCTCTTGTATTGGTACAACATCATCTAATCTACTATTATTTAGGCTGAAATTTGGTTGATCATCTGCAAAAAAGTTGGGGGGCAAGCTATGCCTTTATGAAAATTAAAAACATTAATAATTAAACATTAGTGCACATATAAAAAATATTAAAATAATATAAGAATTTTACGATATAATCAAGGCAGAGATAGATTATGAAGATATAGATAATTAATTACCAAAATAGGACGATAGTCATTAAGTCCACCATCAATGTGCCCATATTTCCTACAATGCATTGTTGTTGTTGCTATTAAAACTCTAACATTATTTCTCATACAACATTTTTTTGCGAAATAAAACTCTACCATCACCTTTCACCCCTTTTTGAATTTTTTTCCACCTCTAATGTTTTCTTCCATTGATACAAATTATCCTATAAAGAAAATAATAAATCTCTCTCAATAGTGTAGAAAACCCAAGACTTGTTGAACTCAGTGGGAGCTCAATATATAAGCAAAAAGAAAATAAAAGTGGGCTTTTTACAAATTGTGAGCTTTTACAAAATGTGGGATTTTTGAGAATTGTGGGCTTTCCAAAATTGTTTACATATTTTTAATAGAATGTGGGCTTTTTACAAAATTGTGGGCTTTTACAAATTGTGGATTTTTATATGACCGTCCTACTTTACTAAGAGGATGTTGTAACTAAAGTCTGCATTCTTACCCCGATTAGAACACGTAAATTGAGGGAGTCTATCTTGTATTGGAATACATAATACAAAAAGTATTGGAATACTATAATATGTATTAGCATGGACTTTATTGCATGGAATTATTTGCATATATTTTGCTGATAATGGTGGAAGGAAATTACTATGGTAAAAAATAAAAATAAAAATCTAAAATTGTATTTATTTGCAACAAATACCCTAAAATTAACAACATGATAGATAGTGGTAACAACGAGAAGCAAGGAGATTGAAACTCCATGGTCAATCTCTTGGTAGACAATATGCCTTCTCACCTCCAACGGATTTCTCATCTTGGGTAGCACACATCAAAAATATGCAAGTGAGAATGGAATGCCTTAAATACGAAATAACAAGTTATATCCAAATATTGAAGTGGAATCCATAAATCTCAATTTGAAACGGTTTTTATAAATGAAACACAGAGAAAAACTTACAAATCCAAAACTCACTCAAGGGCTACCACAGCACAATACTATGAAAAAATTTTAATCATTAGAAATATTGTGATGAGATGAAATCCCAACGGATTTATTCAAATAGGGGATGGAAACGCGAGCAAAAAACTCTAAATCTTTCGGTACATGTGACTCGTGCTTTAGCCCCCTCACTCACCATAGTGAGAGCATTGTTCCAAAGCCAAAATAATGGAAATGCATTAGACAGACCCTACAGTTAGGCTTCATGCTTATTTTGAAGTTAAAGACCCTAAATTCTTCATTCGCAATCTTTATTTTTTTAAATTTTAAGTTTTTCACGAGTATATAAAAAGAAAAGGGCCTTCTGAAATCATATTGTAAATTTTTCATCTTCATGGTTCAGTTTCTTCAAGACAAAATTCAAGAAATCCAAGCATTTTTTGTTCCCTGTGCGCGACACGGCCCATTGCGGTTGTCGACGTGAGGAATGATCATCCTTGGATTGAAGTTTCATTATTTTCCCCCGGTCCCTGTTTCTTACTTGCCGAGGCCTTACAAAGAATAAAGTAACGTTGTTGGTAAGAGCATAGAGAAGATCGGGGCTCGCTTTGATCCAAAAACCACCAAGGTAAAAGGTAAAGTTAGTGAGTTATCACTTTGAGAGATGAAGGTATGATGATAGAGGAGAATCTTGATGAGATTCTAACTTTTGAAGCAGCCTCCGCTTGCTGTTAATTTTCTTGATGAAAGGAAATTCATAAGGCAGATCCGGACCTAAGGCTTTAGCTTCTTTTAGCATTGCGAGGGAATATTATTTCAAATCCACTTGGCATGTGGCTATCGGCCCTCCTCCTCTATTTTTCTGACTTGTGTCTTGAAAAATTCAATCCTAAATATATACAAATTCAGAAAACTATTTCACGGAAAAAAGGAATATACCATAATTTTGTCACTATGTGAACATATGGAAGGAAATCCTGATATCAACATATTCCCTGCCCAAAGTCACACCCACCACCACACATATATATTTCGGTTAATACAAAAATTACATAAGGGCCTTGATTGATGTACACACCTTTTTTTATACTTGCTTACATTGACTCTCTAATCATGTGTATTGAGAGTAATAATACAGAAGTGATAGCTAGTATTGTGTCATATGCAAGAAATACAATTATTGATCCATCTAAAACCTATGTCTCGGCTTGAAGGACCTTTGAAAAACCATAGGAAACATTGACCCAAGTATGAAGAAAACTGGAAAAAGAAAATGAGAGTTCTGGATGGGTACAGGACTATGTAGGTATGGAGCTTGAAGACCCGAGAATACCTAGAATACCAAATTAGGCCCTTCGGAATATGAAAAAGAATAGCATCTTGGTTTGATTGTTTAGTCCTTATTATGTCTTCGGTGCATGGAAGTTTAAAATATGGCGAAGGTTTAAATTTGGCCTTAAGGCAAAGGTTAAATTCTTAGAATACTTTTAAACTGTGACCATTGTAAAGCATTGAACTTTGAATAAAGATTCGAAGAGTGAGATTAAGGAGAAGCTGGTAAGTACAAAAACCCAAGACTCAAATTGAAGTGTAAAAAGAAATTCGAAGACTTGATTCAAAATTTCATAAGGATGGTTTCTTATAGTTATTAAAAAGTGAAACCTGCGTTTAGATTGAATTTCAAGGTTGGTTGGGTTTATGGCCGGTTATTGTGAAAAGTGCTTAACATCAGTATTGTAAATTTTCCCAGAATTGAATTTGGGAATGAATTTTGAAGGCATCTATACAGAGCTTGAGGTTTGAAAATGAGAGAAGAATCAGGACTATGGGTTTTCACCCCATCAACCAAGATATGTTTATGGTAACTAGAACAGTTCCATAAAGTTAGCTTAGAAATTGTAAAATAAGAGGGATGCTAACCATTTCCATTGTTTTCTATTTATGGGGGATTGTGGGAGATGTTTGGGGTAAGAGAAGCTTATACACAATGTAGCCATGTGAGAAATTTTAATCCAGTGACCAGGTGCTCAATTTTGTTTGCATGGTGTTCAAAGGTTTTGATTTGATGATTTGACAATATAAGCAGTCTGAGAAAGATTCATGCATTTTTATTGATCTTGACTCTTGAACACCAAAAGACTGAATGAGATGGTATTGCAAACTACACTATTAAAGGATACAAGTGTTGATAGACATCTATAATCTATAGGTGGAGTTCATTTGGATCAAGCCTACCTTGATACATGTATAATCTAACTCTTGTCCTTTAATAACCACATTACTCAACTGTTTGAATCTTCATTTCGAAGAATCGCAAGTCAGGGTTAACATTAATAATGTCAAAATATGAAACAAAATTTTCCAACATCCTGATTAAAAGTGTAGTAGTTCTTGGCATATAAACTCCCGGAAATGTGCGAAGTGGTAGTTAAACTATCCAAATCCAGTGCATATAAATCCTTGTCGTATGTTGAAACCTATTTTGACTAATTCATAATAACAATCACTTGAAATCATTTGGTGAATTTGAAGTAATCTGAAAGAGACATGGTATTGTGGAATTAATAAATCTGAAGAAACCAACTGTGAAAATCTTAGTCACTATTTTGGAGAGATGATGGTTTGTTTGAGTTCCCTTTGTGAGTATTACAGGTGTGAACTACTATAATAATCCTTACTAGTATATGTTAAGACTCAACATGGCTATAAATGAAGGAGATTGCTACGCATCAACATCAACATGTTTTCAAGTAGGAGCTGCCTAATTGTGTAACAAACTTCTCTCTGGATGTAAAAATTTGTAGACACTGAAGATTACTCAGGTGATGCTTGAAATTTCCACTGAATTCCTATAAGAATCTTAGATTTGTGACAGAAATACTTTTGCTAATATATTAGCTTACTCCTTTTAAGTTTGTCTCATTCAACTAATAAAAAATGTTTCAAGGAGTATAATGAAAACTAGATTATGTGTGAAGCATAAAATAATCATTGATGCTAGACTTGGAAGTTCAAATAAGATGAGATAAAACAATGAAAAAGAAATTCCATTACTTGCATGAAATATGAGTACCGCCTTTTACCAGTAAGCTGGGAGCAAGGTCTAGATTTTGGCTGGCATCGATTCTTGTGAACTCAAATTTCACTAAAAACATAGTTTTTTGTATGTTTTTCAGCACATGGTTAAAAATGATAGTGCATAAAAATCTATATTGTTGGGCCGAATACATAAGTAATAAAAAATTCTCTTTACCAAGTTGTTTTCTTCATCAAAAGCCTGATCTTCACATGTGACACTTTTGCTAGGGATAAATATCAAGTGGGTTGTGACATTTTAAAACTTGGTTTGCGGTGAAGTGCCCAAAAGGCAATTTTATCAAAGCATCTGTGACCTGTATCATTTCATAGTAGCGGATGATTTGATATCATAATGGAGGTGCTCCAATTCAAGCAGTGTAGAAGAGGCAGGAGCCTACAAGGTAGATCCAAACTTTGGAGAAGAGGAAGGCAAATCCTGGGAAGAATGAAGAATTTGGGAATCTGGGATCTCTTCCAGAGGCCATGATACGAAAGGTTTGTCCTCTTTGTAGATCTTTCTCATCTACATCCAATATAGCCTTAAATTCCCACATAGATCACTGTCTATCAGGTGAGTCAAATGCTAAAAAATATGGAACAAAGTTTTCCAAGCCTAATTTAGTGAAGGTGAGAAAAAAACGATCAATCCTAGATATAATTGCTGCAGCACCTGTTTGCATGCTAGAGGATTTGGATTACAGTACTAGCAAAGAGAAATCGACCGATGATGCACATCCATTGCCTTTGGATCAGCTCAATCTCAGAGACACCACCAAGCAGAGGCAACATCAATGCAAAGATCTCAACATTTCAAAATTAATGCAAAGATCTCTCGTAGTGGTAATACATGTATTTCAAAAGAAACAAATAACAATGCACATTCTAACCCATTAGAATAACCACTGTAGCAAGGGTTTACATCTAATTAGATCCAATCCACATATCGATGGAAAAAAATTAATATAATTACATTTTTCGCAGCAGAGGAAACTTTGCGAAAACAGAAAAGGAATATAAAACGAGGATGTCAAGATGTTTAGATGACTCAGTACAACAATTATTTGTTCTTAGTAGACACAGCACTGTATTCTTAATGCATTTTCTGTAGAATACTAATTAGATTTGTCCAAAATTTGAGATGCAAACTGTAGTCTCTACTACGTTTGGAAAATTGGAGGTTTATAAAAGATAAACTGCGAAAATAATTGTACCACTATGATAAGAAGCTGTCAGAAACATTCCTTCTACTTCGAAAATGTGGAACTACCTTAAGAATGCTTATGGTTGATATAAATATTAGAGCATGGCAGTTAAATGTAGTAGTTATGCTAAAATACTGAATAACATCTTGAGAGTGCTCTTTAGATACTGTACAAATGCACCAAATTAAAGTTGTACCATTACTAAAGATAAATGGCCAAAAATAGTCAATTTTGATATCGTGAAGTTAGGTCTTTCTCGGTAGAAAACTGGGGATAGGATGGCAAATATGAGAGAACTAAGTTCCAAGGACTAAAAAAACAAGGCCAACATAGTTCTGCCTTGAATCAGAGACAAAACAAAGCTACCCAAAGAAGTGTTTGCCACTATCATCACCCTGAGTAGCGCAAAGTCAGTTTATGGTGCCAACCATTTGACGAAGCAGAGAGAAGATTAATGGTGCCAATGGTTGTAGCAGAGTTTGTTGACGTGAACCATCATTGTAACAAAGCATATTGATGGTGCCAATTGCTGTAGAAGTCCATTGAGAGTGCAACTATTGTAGTAGAGAAGTTTGAGAGCACCCACTGAAGCTCCTATATATAGCAGAGTCAACATTTTCCTATTGAACAAGTTTTTATAGTCAAAGCCACAGCAAGAGCAGATAGTCACGATCCTAAATGAGAACCAGAGCCAAAGCTAAGACAGATCCACGTTTAGCAAAAAAAGACAGCCATAGCAAAGGATCTGACCACAGAACCAGATCATGAGAGATAGCAAGATTCTTTCTTCCACTGTGGAAATGTATAAACTATACAAGGGCTTTTCTTCTAGCAGATTTCATTGTGACAGTAATTTCTATGGTGTTGTAAGCACTCATTAGTAGAATCTTAAATCCATTCTGGAATTCTTTTAACTTGGAGAGGGTTTTCTCTGGTTATAAATCCTCATGTTCAAATTCCATTGTGGATTGGTTGTGTTTGATATTATGTTTTTACTGTCCACAGTTTAATTTTCGCACAGAAAATTGTCGGTCTAAAGCGAAGCAATTTTGCGATGTTTCTTTTTCTTCCTATTGTGAAGTATTTCGCTCAGAACTCTACTCGTTGTAACAGAGGTCTTGGGCATAGAACAGGGGACTTGGGTTTTTTGGAATCAAACTTCAGGTTAATATGCTCATCTGAAGAATGGCACAGTGAACCTTAGCATGGAGTTGGGAGTACCAATTTGAAGTGCAGGTAGGGCATTGTATAATAGACTAATTAGATTTTTGGACCCTAATACAAAAGTTTCTTCTTCTTTCAAAACGTGTTTCTCGTTTTCTGTAACCAATGTGGGTCCTGTTCTTGTTTCAATTGGGGATGGATCAACATTTGTTATTGCTCCAGATAATCACACTATGGGTAGCCCTGGAGGCTATTTGGGGGTGATGAGTCCAATAGGTCTCAATGAACTGTTTCCCTCATCAGGGAATACTATTGCAGTGGAATTTGATACTATTTTGGATGTTGAATTCCATGATCCTAATGGAAACCAGTACCTTCAGCTCCAATAATTGTTCACAAAAGACGGTGCCATAGTCATTCATGCGTGTAGAGAGGGTGAATTGCAGGCATTGCAATAGGAGGTGTTGTTGTTG
The DNA here is from genome assembly GCA_034641835.2 of Pinus albicaulis. Lineage (NCBI taxonomy): Eukaryota > Viridiplantae > Streptophyta > Pinopsida > Pinales > Pinaceae > Pinus > Pinus albicaulis. The sequence continues at coordinate 164,997 of JAXQQM020081730.1, forward strand.
TTGCATTGGCCACTAGATTATTTGTCTGGTTCTGTTACAAGCGCAGAGTATTGAAAAGGACAGAAAAATTTAGTTCAGATATTATGAAATTGCCTCGGAAATTCACCTACAAAGAGCTCAGCAATGCTACGAAAGACTTTTTTTTAATGTGATTGATAATCGATAATTGCAAGCAAGGGTAATCCCCTTGTGAAACCCAAATTTCTGAGCATTTTCTAAAATCTGATGACGGAGTCATTGTAATGAACAAGCGCCTAGGTCCATATTACGTCCAAATATACCAAGCACCAAGATCTATAAAAAAACATCCACAGTATCTGCGAACTAAGAAGAAGAGGTAGAAAATGTATTATGCTTACCTGTTCGAATAGTGGTTCGGGTTTACCACGACAAAAATTTGACAGAGCCCATGTAGAATTTCTTATCATTGAAATTCTGGCAATATCATTCAACTGGGCAAGCACCTGCCTCAGAGCTCTATGACTGAGGGCAAGATCCCTAAATGTTGCAGAGTCTCTAGCAATATTTCCCAAAGCCCAAACAGCCTTACACGAACACCAGTTGAACTCAAAGTTGGGTACTAGTTTTTTAAATCAAATTCCAAAATTACAGACATATAAAGATAGTTGTGAAGAATAATTTTATGCCTCTAAAATAAACGTGCTACTTTTTCTCAAACATTATCATTCCCAGAGGTAAGAAGTTCCACAAATATAGGCAATGCCCCGTAATCAATCACAACCTTTGTATTCTCAAAGGTTCCTGAGACTATATTAGTCAAAGCCCAAGCTGCTTCAAACTACATTATCAATCACAAGGTATCACCATCAAAGCTATAATTTTAAGATAAAAATTTATCTACCATTGAAACTATAATTTTAAAATAGATACACCTAGTGATATAGACACCTAGTGAGAGTAGAGGTTAGGAAATTATAATAAGAATTATTACAAGATATCACTTACAGTGTAGTTGATTGTTCATTGTTTGTTGTAACTATAATTTTAAAGAAGACACACTTAGTGATATAGACACCACCAAGTGAGAGCAGAGGTTATGAAATTATAATGAGAATTATTTCAAGATATCATATTACTCATAGTACAGTTAATTGTTTATTGTTTGGTGTAATAATTGTTTATTATTTATAAACAAAATCAAACATATTATGAGGGATGGTGATGAAATTGACAATGGTCTCTTAACAAACCATAACGAGCACATCCCCTGGCAAGATAGACTCTGAATAAGAAAGAAAGAAAAACAAAGTGATTACTTACAGGATCATAGGATTCCTGAAGAACAAGATCTAGAGCAGCATTTGTAACCCCTAAAGCAACACCTCTCTCTGCAAGATGAATCGCTACATCTTTCATATGTAATCTAGCAAATTTTCTGAGCTCATCATGAGAAAGAGGATCAAATACAACTATCTCATCAAGTCTATTCAATAGCTCTGGCCTGAAATGTCTTCTAACCTGCAAAAATATTCAAAGGCATGTCACAGCACTACAGCCAACTTCGTGATAAAATTATATGAAAAATATGCATACACAGAGTCCAGGAGAATGAAACGGTAGGTGTATTGGCAGTTGCCAAAATGCAGCAACTAAAACGGCAGGTGTATTGGCAATTATGGAAATGCAACTATTAAAAAGGTAGCTCTATCGATGCTTGCAGGTGTGTGGATTGTTGCTGGTATTTTCAGACTGATTCCATGAAATATACCAGAAACTAGTGGTATGTCAAACCTAGAAGGTAACCCGAGAGATTGTGACCATCAGATTAAACAAGTAACAGGTGTCGTGCCTAGATAAGAAGTGTTGAAGAAAAAAAAATTTATCTCTTTCATAACAGAAGGCCTATCAGCCTAAATATCTAGGACATGTGGCACTCCAAGATAAAGACACATGGTGTGTGGATTTGAGTTTTTCAAGTGGTCAAGTGGGCCGAAAATAGGTGAAATGTGGAACCACTCAAAGATTGACATGTGCCAATTGGTACAAGTGGTAGACAATTGGCATGCTCAAACAATGAGGTTATGCAGGAATGACATGAGGGAGAAAATATCAGAAAAGCCCCAAATCTGGAGAAATAAAGCTCATCACCAACCTGATATTGACAACTTTACATGATGTAACCTATGAAATCGTAAATGGAGAAATCATAGTAACAATAAAGTAACCTATATAACAATAAAGTCAGATTCATCATGGGAGTGGTAATGGGAGAAATCATAGTGAACAACAGGAAACATGCAAAGTTGCTTACAATCAAATAGATGAAAAAACACATTAAAAAAACCTAGATAATAATCATGAACAAGCTTAATATTGAATTATGAACTGTAAAGGAACTTACAAAATGTGACATTACGAACTTGGTCAAGCACACAAGAAAAAATACCCTGGACATGACCCTGGTTGACAAGTTGTATTTCTCATAATGCAAGAGGATTTGTACCTGCACTACTAATTCAATCAAAATCCATCATTATCTATACAATAAATACAAGTAATTGATGTAGTATTTTTTACTCTAAGATGCATTCTTATGATAATGTTAGAACATATGTTGAAAATGTCAAGACATACCTAAATAAGCTCCTCTTCGTTTCAAGAACAATTTATTGGAGTCGCATGAACTTGGAACAAGCCTCCCACGATCTGAAAGAGTAGCAACTAAGTCAACAGTGACTTTTTTGTGGCTACGTTGGATCGAGGGAGGTTTTCTCCAAGATTAAATCGCTCCAATAAATTATTCTCTACTAAACAGGGCCAACCACGTGAAGGTGGAAGCTCTTATGGCTCCTCCGCACCCCCCCCCCCCCTCACATCACTCTCAATTCCCAAATACCCAATCTATATTTCATTTTTGACTTTCATGAGCATAAAAAAAAATATTCAATAACTAATAAAAAAAAATCAACAAAAAGTACACAAGGAAACATTGAAATTAGTGCTTGACATAAAAATAGTATGATAAATGAGTTTTTTTTATAACGCAAAAAACATTCCAAGTATGGTAACGTTTGTCTTATAATAATACAATATTTTACATTATCAAATTTTCTTTTTCTTCTTCCTATTTATAAAGCTCCTAATTACATCATCAATATCATCGTGCTTTTCTCCTGTTTCGTGCCTTTCGACCAGCATTGCTGACCTAGTTGCATAGTCACGATGTCTGGTCTCATCCAGTGACGGGGCTTCGCCTACAAAAAAAAGATAATATTAAATTTTAATTGTCATTTTTTAAATATCATTGAACTAGTTCAGTAATATTAATTAAAAAAATTGCAGTGAGATTATTTACCTAGTGCACTAGTTGTCGTCGTTGGGACTGTTGCCCTGTCTTCCTCTCTGGTGGTAAGATCCTCAAGGGAAAAATTCTCTGTCATTTAAACAAAAAACATTATAAGGACAACCATCAAGTTATAATTAGAAAAAAATATAAGTGGAAATTAATTACCGTCACGGCCCTCACTGATAGTAGCATTGTCGACCTGGTCCCCACTACAATGATCAGGTTGCACGTGAGGAACATCTACATCTTTCTCTACAACTAGGTTATTTTCCTTGTCGGCAGTGCTGCTCCCCTGATTTAAATAAAGTTGTTAGACATTAAATTTATGGATGAAAACAAACATATTGAAAGGTTAATGTTTTACCTTATCAAGCATTCTGGATCTTGGGACATGCCCCAAGCTTCTACGACGTTCAACTATGGCTTGATAGCCGAAATTAAAAGAGATATTTTTATCTTCCTCTGTAGTTTCTGTTCGGAATTCATCACCCTACATTACATATGATTGTGTATTTTTAATTAGATTTGATAGGATTACAAAAAATTTGGAAGGTGATACAATTAATTATAAGATTTTTAGCTACTTACAATTCTTGTGGCTAATTTAAAGTAGCCGCCCTGGCCTAGCTTGCGATGGCCCTTTTTTTCAATCCTAGCTTTGGTTGCCTTCGAGGTGTCATGCAACCTATCATCAAAATATTGAAGTCAGATATGACGTAGCACACTTTTATTTTAGACATAGAGAAAATTAAAGCTATTGAATTAAAGTTGTAATTTAGCTTGTGGGTCCAGTTGGCATTTTTCCTTCTTTCTTTGCCCTTTTCTCTTTTCCGTCATGGATGAGTGCTCTCCACTCACTCTATGGAACTGTCATAGGATGCTTGAATCTAGGTTAAATTTTAATTTCATCCTATAGGTGTCCCTGGTATATTTCAAATATTTTCCGGCTACCCGAGCCACCGCTGTTCTTTCAAATGTGCCGACCCCAAAAAGGGCTTCTAGATAATCTAAAAGTTCTTTTTTTTAGGTTGGAATTATGGGAATTCCACCTTGTAGGTATGGTTGGGCCAAAAATTACCAATGCATGGCTCTCCAAAAACCTGTATAACTCATTGTTTCCTACACCGAAAAAAATATATTATCATTAATTTAAAAATAAGAATCATGATAAAATATGTTTTAGATAGAGTACATGAAATAGTTAAAATATTAAAATTTACCTGGGAGTTGTACGTTCTTTATCGGTACACCTTCATCATTCACCAACAACATGCCATTAATGGTCCCTATGGAGCTGACACGTGTAGCTCCAGGAAACACAATAATGTAGTTGGCCATATCAGCCTCATCACTGCCAACACGTTCAGTGGTTGGCTGGGTGTCTTCTTGGGCAGGGTGTGTTTCTTGGCTGGCACCTAAAGGAGTAGAAGGTGTACGAAGGGGTTGCTGGGAAATATCTTGCCCTTGTGTCCCACTAACACCAACACCGGGTTCAGCAAGTGTCAGAAAACGCTACATACAAAAGAACTTTTTGTTAGTTTAGTCAATGTAAAAATTAAAAATCAAACTATCACAATTCATCTCATGCAGAAAAAAAAAAATATCCTTTTGACTTTTTATTATTACGTGATATGTTTCTAGCTAGGTCAAAAGTTATTTTATCCTCTCTTCTGTTTCAGGTGTTTGCGGCATGTCTATCAAAGTATCAAATTTCGACCTTGCTTTTTGCGCCTTTTTTCGCAACAAGAGCACTGGAGATAGGGATGCAGAAAGCTCTTCCTCATAGATGGAATCATCAGGCGTACCATGGCCAGGTGTCTGCATATTTGAACAAAATTAATATTATTTCAATTATGTAAATAACTAAAATACATGAAGATAGAGCAATGCTGGCACTTTACATGTTCTTCCGCTGGCCTCTTTCCGTGATCATCCCGTCTCGGGGTTGTTCCTGTACTGCCCTGATCAGTTTTCCACATTGCAATAAAATTATAAATGTAAATACTTGAAAACAATATCTAACTTGAAAACACAAAATGAAAACTAAAATAATTTCTAATAAGACACCGGAAGACAGAGTTAGAGTTTCAAATATGCCTTGCATTGAATTCAGTCCTGGAAACATGTCATTGCACATTAAGGCACCCAAAAAAGAGACGAGTTGAAAGTGAGACTAAATTGGGTTATTTGTAGTGAAATTTTAAAATCTCAAAATGTATATTAATTATCGAAACAAATCAGCTTCATAATTTTAGTATTATTGAGTCTGCAGTGTATAAATCACAAAAAAATTGAAACAAAACACTAGAAAAGCAACAGATTGAAATGTGTATATACTCCAACAGAACTCACATTAATAGGCTCTCATTATGGAGCACAAGACCACCTCTGTGTAAGATGATGGAAAGGCCTAAGGAAGCTTTACTATTGGGAAAAATAGTCTGGTGGCTAAAGATATACACTGCCTATTCCATGCCTCTATAGATTCTTGCTACCAAAGCACACCTTGAGCAATGAGAACATTATTTTTAAGAGTGATTCTGGTTGGGTGATTTTCTTACCAGGTTCATGTAGGATAGACATGTATGCCCCGCCTATCAAGATGGTGGGAAAAAGGAGTGACATCAAATATGGTAGAAGGTCATTCAACCCAAGAATTGATTGATTGTCTTCTAATTGCTATAGACAATCTTGTTGTTTTATATTTCTACGCTCCTGGTTGTGGTGCCTGCAGATCTGTCCATCCTAAGGTATGTCGAAGGATTGAATCATTAACCAGTTTGTAATATTGTTCTATCAAAACGTTAATTTTTGAAGTAACTATTTTAGCTGTTCCTGGTGAAACATGCCTTTTGATGTATTCCATTCAAACAACTTTCAAATGGGTTTCTCCTCTCTTTCCTAGAGATAATGTTCTTTGAAATATATTGTTTGAGCTAAAAAAGTATACGTCTCCTTAATCAACCCCATGTTCTCACCATGGCTGTGCTCCTTTTAGTTTTTATTTTATGGTCTATTATGGTTTTACTTAGGGGGTCTGAGAGACTTGGGGTACTCGTTAGATCGTCCTCTTATTCTATTAAAAGAGTCTTTGCTTCTATCCAGTTGTGAGCCGACTTTGCGCTGCAAACCTTATTAAAGAGTGTTTCTGCCTCACAAATTGTGAACCCTATAGATATGAGTTATGGAAATTTTCCGGAAATCTCTAAACAGGTCCCTGATCCTTTGGTTCCAATTGGAAAGGGCCAGATTTCATCTTTGATGAGAAACTGGATTATCCTTGTAAGCAGATTGATTCTCCTTGTCTGGATTATCTTCTTGTTACAAATTTTTACCATGAGTTTTATGATGAACTTATATCGTATCTCTCCCTCAATGTTGCAACATAACTAAATTTAGTTGGCCCAGACAAAAATGTTGGATCTATTTCATCATAAAAACTATAATTCTACACTGTTCAGTTACATGGTTCTTACCTAACATGTGCTTTGATAAGCTTTAGGTCATGCACTCTTTGGCAGTCACATAAATACTTGTATTTAATAAATTTTTTGCAACATGAATTTTGAGTTCGTACTCAATGGTGCTAACCATTATCATTGCAAATAAATATTATAGTAGTTATTTCACTCTTGTCTTTATGCTCATATGTATGAGATGACATGGGTATATTACCTTGCCTGTTCTCTGATGGAATTTGTATGCAGGGTGCAGAGATTCCTTACACAGAGATGTTTGGCACATTTTCATTAGCAGTGGGACCGATGGTATGTGAAATTTATTTACTTGAGCTGTTGGTATTATATTTGGAACTAAATATTTAGAAAATAATGACTCCAAATGTGCTTTTATAGGTTGGAATGGAATATTGGGCTCGTTGGGCTCACCGAGCTCTCTGGCATGCTTCGCTGTGGCATATGCATGAGGTATAACTACAGTTTACAGAAAGGTGGACCAAGAATTACTTTAAAAAAAAAACAATCCATCTATAATATAGCAGATATGTTTTGCACTATGCAATCCCCTTTTGTTCCATTGATTACAGAACTGTTGAGATGTTAGTTTTAGATTGTAATTGACAATCCATTTTCTTTGGGCAGTCTCATCAGAGGCCAAGGGAGGGACCTTTTGAGTTGAATGACATATTTTCCATTATCAATGCTGGTCTAGACATTGCATTACTGGCTTATGGATTCTTTAACAAAGTCTTTGTGCCAGGCCTTTGTTTTGGTGCTGTAAGCACTAGCCTCTATTTTGACTGTTGCTACCATTGAAATTCACAGAAGTACTAAATTTATATTATTATTTAACGAATGATGTGATCACTGTAAAGTTAAACCAAGTTTGATTTAACAGCTATGTCAAGGTGATTTTCAACATCAGTATGTTAGTCACTCTATTATCAACCTACCGTGCATTTTGAAAAATTCCTGAGGGGCTTGGTATCATCGTTTTTGGGATGGCATATATGTTTGTCCATGATGATCTTGTTCATCGCTGCTTTCCTGTTGGGCCTATTGCTGATGTTCCATATATTCTTAAGGTAGAAGCCTCACATCAGGTTTGTTCCTAATTTCCTTATCATAGCTCTATATATCACTTCATTTATCTGTGAGTTAGACATAGATTTCTTTCTAGTAAGTAGCGGATCTCATATAGATTTGTTTAAATGCCACTGCAGCTTCATCATGCAGACAAGTTTAATGGTGTACCATATGGTCTTTTCCTTGGAACAAAAGTGAGTTTGCTTCTTCCCTTATAAATGTTTGTATCTTTGTATTTCAAATGTGTTTAGAGTTATTAATGCACGGTCTTAGGTGAATATGTATTGATAGTTTATTGATTTTTTAGTTTCATAGGAACTAGAAGAGGTTGGAGGCCGTGAAGAGCTAGAGAAATTGTATAATAGTAAAATAAAGGGCCTCCAAAAGCTTCAGTCAAGGCTCTGACTTTCCTGCTTGTGTTATTTGGCACAAATTTTCCCATTTTATATCTACTCTCATAGGCAACTCCATTTTCCTTGAGAGCTAAATTTGTACACACTATGAGAGTAATATTTGGCATGAAAATTAGTATTTGAGACAAGATTCTTAAAAAAATAGGGGATTTTATGTTGTCAAAGGGGATCCTTAACATAAGGGTAGGTTAGAGCAATCCTAATCATCTAGGTCATGCAGATGAGAAAAATCCCCTACATGTATACTACATTAAATATATTTTTTAGCAGATCACATAATGGTCAAGTCCCTATTTGCAGGGTTTGTAAACTTTGGTTGAACAAGCAATAACCAGTTTTGAAATAATGCCAGTGTATTACTAATGAGGATTTTGTTGTAAAGAACCTTTTTAAAATCGAATCACACATCAGAAGAAAACGTTGCAGCCTGTTTGGAAAGGAATTTTGGCTATTTATGTATCAGAAACAAGGGTAGCAGATCAAATCATTCATTATGCTTGGTTTTTGAAACTAGCAATAAGTTCAGAAACTATATTCCTCATGAAATCAAGTCATTGATATTGAAGATGAAAAATGAGAATTATATTGATGAGATATTTATGTCCATACTCGGTTTCATGAAGACCTAAAAAATTGCTTTTATTTTGGATATTGGCATGTATGGTTCACATGTTATAATTTTTACCCCAAAATTTCAAAAAGGTACTTTTGAGGGACCATAGATGATCTTAGATAGATGGTACTATAGCGTTCTCTTTATATAATAGAAACTATGTTCACCCTTTCATGTGGTTACTCCTCCTCCAAGAAACTCTTTCTTTTATGTGGTTCCCTTGCACCTCCTGGTGCAATTTCTAGTGTATGTTATACTTTGAATCTAGTACAGATTTCAGGTTTTTTCATAATTGCAGACTCGAATCAGCTGGAAATTTTCAAAATTCTTATCTTTAAGACCTATAAATTTTTTTTTTTCAGATCTTGAGACTTCATACCAAAATTGCAGACCTTAGGCTGAGCTCAATTTTGGGGTAGTTCAGAAAAATTATAAAAGTTATCTCTTGCAAAATAGCGGATCTCAGTCACAACAGGAAGCTAGTCTTGAAGAAGTATTTGAGCTGGAAATTTGGTCTCTTATTGAGCTCTTTTATTTGCAGACCTCAAACCTCAAATTGTTACAGATTTTGGGCTAGTTGTTGCATAAATTGCGTCAAGGAGTTTGGATTTGTGCACTGTTTGGAGATCCTCTTAATAGATCTATTTTTTTTAGTAGCCTTACCTTCAACAAGAAGAAGACCTTATTTTGAAGAAGACATTGGGCTTGGTTGAAAATAGAGTTTGGTTCTTCTTGAAGCAGACTTCAACTCATATTTATTAAAGATATTCCTTGCATTATTTCTAATCTCTGGATAAAAACATTATTAAAGGATTGCTAAAACAAAGGAGCAAGTAACCGTTATTGAAGACCTTATTGAATATATTGTTGGAGCAACTTTTGGTAAACTTGTTGTGAAGACCTTGAGGACATTTTTGGAGCAACATTGTTGAAGCTGATGGTATAGCATTGTTGGAGACGATATTGAAGGGCCTTGAAGTGAAGCTTTTGGAGCAACTATTGAAAAATACTTAGAGCATTTAAGTAAGGCACTTTCTGTCTTCTATCACCTTTTTCCTTTCAATATCATTTAAATGATTTTGTTGATATTTAATGTTTTAAATCATGTTATAATTCCTTGATTATATGTGTTTGGGGACTTTCCCTTTGAAATTACCCAAAAATACCCTGGCAATTTTATCTTCAGGATGCATGTATGACCCTATTGTTCAATATTTTGATTGATAGTAGTAAACATAGAGATTTAGGGGGCTCTTGACTTGGTTTGGTTGGGCCATTAGATCCCTAACATCTACTAGGGAGAACCCCCCTTGAGTTGGAGGAGAGCTAGCCTGAAGTGAAAAGAGGTTGGTGAGGTGACAATGGGGCTATTGAATTACACATGGTATCACACTTTAGCTTTAGGAATTTATCTTGAGAAGTACGAGATTTTGCTATATCAATTCTCAAATTGTTTACAACACTATTGTTAAGAACTAATAAGAAGTGATGTTGAGGGGTTTTTGGGTATAAGAAACAATACCATTTAAAAACTAGGGTTCTCAGTCCTTGGCATTCCTTCACCTCGGCCTAGGGGCACACAAGAATAATTTCACACTAAACCATACAAACTTAAGAGTAACTTAACAGATCCATAAAGTAACAATAATCATAATTCCTAATTTCCTATTCCACGATATAATGAAAATTATTCAAACATGAAGCAATGAAGACATGTAATGTCTAAATTTCAAGATTGATGAACCAATACAAGAAGTTAGAAACAAAAACTTTGATTCAATACTCTGTGTCCTAACTCGAGGAAGGAATCTAGTTTGTAGTACAGAACATGCATCGTGTATTATAAATTCTTAATTGACAACAACTAAAGGTCATCTACCTCATCAATTCCTTCCCATTTTTTGTTTTATGTTATATTCCTTATAAAAGTGTCAAATTTCTCTCAAAGTAAGCAACCACTGAATAAAATAAAAAATAGTTGAGATATGATTGAGAAATGGTAATTTATTTCTTGGAAGGATATTCACGATTTCTTTGGTTGTTTTTCATCTCAATAAACAATAAATGACCTAAGAAACTATCGTGATGTAATATAAGAAACAACACAGTGCAATGACCATTTTCAAAACCAAATGTTTTCCATTGAGGACATGGATTTATTTGGTTCCTATTTCATAGCAGTTTCGGGTAGAAATGGAACTTTGTTGTACCATTTCCAGTAGTAAAAAGGGAAAACCTTCTTTTTCCATGGGAAATAATTTACCTTTCCTTTTTCAAGATAATCTAAATCAAAAAAAATATGAACTATACTGCACACATTCTTGGATAATGTGAAAGTGGAAAAGGAATACCCTACACAAGTGATGCACACATGTACATTTGAACACTAATAGATTTTTTTAGTTGAAATGCAATGCTTGTTTTCATTTAAATGTAGGGTTTTTAAAGCAGGGAGAAATAATGGCTGCCAAATTAATAAGCGTTTCTTTGGGAAAATTTAAATCTTGTATTGGGTGATGAAGATAATAGAGGGTATTGAATCTTGATTCTTGACATTGTGTTTAACTTGAATAACTCAAATGATTATAAATATCAGTGGATGAGTTCTTTTCTCAAGTATGTCACTCAAAAATCTTATGTCAAAGCATTGTATGATGGCTAGCATTTTCTTGTTTCCCTTTCTTCAGGTCAATGTAAAAAGTATATTAATATATTGGAGCATGAATGATAACTAAAATTGTTTTCTCTGCAGTATATCCAGCCCCAAGATTATGAAAATATTTCTCAAGTGGAGCTATTGGTTATTGATGAAGCAGCTGCAATTCCATTACCTGTTGTAAAGGCTCTGCTTGGGCCATATTTAGTGTTTCTGTGCTCTACTGTAAATGGGTAATAATTATAAATGAGCCAACCACAATCACAAATTTTGTAACCATTCGGTTTCCATGGATAGTGATGATGATATTAACCCTATATATATCAGTGACCTATATCTATATGAGAATGATCTCAACATTGACCTTGATATGGTTGTATGGATGCGACCTTTGGTATGTCATCAGAAAATCCCCAAATATCAGAAAATCCCAAAATATAGAGAACTAAAGCTCATCACTTTCGATCTGGAGTACTACCCTTGTGATAAAGTTGATGAATTTTGATCTCCCATTCTCTACCACTTTGCACTTCACCTTCAATATAGATCAGACCAAGGGAAATTCATTACTGGGTGTTGAGATGGATGAGTTTGTCAAACTAAAATCCATAGCTTAAACTTCATGAAACTGGTGGAGTCAAATTCATGAAAGCACAAGCACATCTTACACATCCTCTTTGAAACTCATTCGAAAGAACATTGGAAGACATCTAGAGAAAACCCTATAGCCTAACACAATCCAATGGAATTGACCAAAAAAACCCAAATAGAGTCAACCCTACTATAGGAGGAAGGGCCTGCAGTAAGAACTTACCATTTTGCAAGAGCTGAGGGTTAAATGCTGTTCTGCAAGAGCTGATGAGGGCGAATGCTGTTCTGCAAGAGCTGAGGGCGAATGCATGCATGATATCAGACGTTAATGTAGTTTTTAATAAAATCATTTTTATGTAGCGCGCATTTAATTTTTTCATTTCAAATCATTTTTATTTACATTTGATTTTTTCATTTCTAATACAAGTGACAAACAAATTTCTACAAGAGGTTGAATTTTTTACTAGAATAGCGATGAAAGACTAATTAAAATGGCTTAAAATGCAAGTGGATCTTCAAAATAAATGTAATTGAAGGCTCTCCCCACTAAATTTTTGCAAAAGTGCTTACATTATTTAAGTTATCTAGGATATTTATTTGTATTACACAATCTAAATTAAATAATGAAATAGTTGGGTAGTCTTATTGTTTCAAATTAGGACACAATTTTCAAATGGTGATGAAGTTTCATGTGATGATTAATTGACAATATTCTCCTTTCCTATCCTTGAAAAACGATACAAGGTTCCCTGATGCGACATGAAACCCTAACTCATGTAGCAGCATAGGACCAGTCCTCTATTTTTCCTGTCATAAGGCATTTTTCACGTATTTGACGACTAGAATTTGTGGATTCTTGTTTTCCGTGACGTGCTAGGAAGGATAGAAGACTCAATTTTGACGTTTGAAATTTTTTCAAAAACGTTCTTACGCCCTTTAATTTCCACTTACCAATAATTTTTCAACACTAGCCCTCTTCACAATTGCAAGGCTGTACTAAAAAATTAAGTAAAGTTACTTTTTTGGCTCACTTAAAATTAAAAATTTAATAAAGAAATTACCACTTATCATTATTGATATTTTAAAATTAGAATCAATTTAGTTTTTCCCTTCCTATTATAGAAGGTTCACAAATCCTTTCTTTTACATAAAACACCAAAGAAAGAATAAAGCCCGTTGCCCTGCAAACTTCCAAGGTTGTGATTAGTGAAGCAGTGAAAAAGTACGGCTATAGCACTAAAAAATTAGAATCTAATTTTCCCAACATGAAGTAGGTGTTATTATAGTTGGTATTTGGTTTGGTGGTCAAACAAAGGAATTACACAAGCACAAAAATAAAGCTTTAGGCGTCTACTTCACGCACACTCAAGGTATCTGGATTTAGCAAACAGCTAAAGATTGGATCCGAGAAATATCGCCTCATTAACTCCGTCATTTTAATTTTACAAGGTATGTTCAAAGTTTGAAACCAGGTAACTTATTATCAGAACCATGGTCTAAATTATCTCATTCTCAGGAGCAATGCAATCTATTAATTGTAAGGTATCTAAGGAAAGAATTCAAACTGGATTTTAGCATGAATGATGAAAATTTATATATTAATTGGTTTTTAAGAGCATTTGTATTATGTAGGAGCACTGGAAAGAAAAATCAAGACTTCATTTTCTGTTTTCCTTATTTTATTGGGCTGAACTGGAGAAAATTGAATATGAATAATGAGTTAATTGTAAGATCAATGGGCCAAGGCCATACATCAACATTGACCACAGTGGGGAAGTATAGGTGACTACTTATTGTACTTCTTCTTTATAAAGAAAAATTGGTAGATAATTGTATTATTTTAAATCTATAACAAATCCAGGCAACAAAATTACAACAAATAGAAAATTATGAAAAAAATTCACCAGGGCACGAATGTGTGGATACCCTATCATTTCTTAGATCCTCATAACTTACCAACACCTACTATCTTGACATACACATAATACGGAATTTACCTGAAGTATTTCATATGTATCTAGAAGTAAATAAGTTGTATGACAATTCTTATGGCAGATATCAGATGTGTATTATAGTTTATATTTCATTTTTTCTTAAGTAGCATGCATGTGCGGTTCATATAGTGACTACAATTACCAAATATATTTCAGTGAAGATGTGAAGATGATCTCTCATTAGATCCTAATTACTTAAAGCATCATTAATTAGCTTTCCAAATGAATAAAATATGTTAACAAATTAGTAAAAACTAGGAAAACAAATCATGCTTTAAAAAAATATGGCACAATGAGTCACACTCTCAGATTTATTTAATTACTCATCAAGTGTCGCTACAACATATATATGATCACCATTACCATATAAATGGGACATGTGACCATCATTTTGGTTTCGCCAATGACATTCCACATCATGAGCATTGTTTAGGGTTGATTGTGTTGATTTTTTTAAACAAATCATTTATACATTTTATGGAAATTATAGACACAATTTATAATCACATTACAAGATCATGATGTATGGATATTCCTTATCATTTATTAGATACTCACAACTTACCAACACCTAATATATTGATATACACATCATATGGAATTAACCCCTAGAATGCCACATGTATCCTAAAACAAATTAGTTGTATGACAATTGTTATGGTGCATATATGATGTGTATTACAATTTATCTTGTAATTTTGTTGAAGTAGCATACAACAATTTACATAGTGATATGAGAACCACTATCTAGAGTATACATCGATTTTTTACACATGGTTTTTTTAGTTTCTTTTTAAGATATATCATTGGTGATGATCACATGATTATATAATGAACCATTAAGTTGAACTATGAAATTATTCCTCACAACACACACACACACACATTGATGAATTAATAATTTTTCTCATATAATTTTTTAAATCTATTTGGAAAAAAAAATATATATTATATATAATTATTTCTAAGAAGAACAAGAGATAATTCCTTACCATATCTTCGTAAAACATATAATAGCAAGAAAATTAATCTATTGAAATTTCATTTCCAATCATATTCATGGAGTGAAATGAAGATTAAAAGGAGATATTCATGGATTTACCTATAACATCACCTCATAAGAATGTAAATGTACAATATTGATGATACATAGGTTAGGAGAAAATTGATCTATTGAAATTTCATTTCAAATCATATTCATGGAGTAAAATGAGGATTAAAAAGAGATATTTATGAATTTACTTATAACATCACCTCATAAAAGTGTCAATGTACAATATTGATAAAATTTATTTATATATGATAAATAATAAACCTTTATCTCACATGTATCATATAATATTATAAACAAACACATTCTATAATGTGCAATAAAAGTGAAATTACACAATCCACATGGAAATAAGACTTAGTTCAAGCAAAAGAAAATAAAAAATAAACCATAAGTGACATGGATTTTGCAAAGGCATATAAGTGTCGTTTATTGCATATAAGTGTCGTTATACCGACGGCAGCCAAAGCGTCGCTATTGTGATGGCTGCCTCCAAACATCGCAATTGAGACACTTAGACATTGTGTCGCAATTGCAGCGTTTGGAGGCAACCGTTGCAATAGCGACGCTTTGGGGCACAGTGTCGCAATAGCGACGCTTTGCGACACTTTTTCTAAGTGGCGATATTGCGAAACTTTTCTCTAAATGTCGGTATAGCGACGGTTTCGGGCGGGATTTGAACAATTTGAAAAAATTTGGGGAAATTTCCGACATTTGGTCAAAAGTGTCGGAACCAAGTGTCAGAATTTCCACCAAATGTACTAGTGTAGGAGAATTGCAGTCTATGGTGATTCAGAGCTAGTGATCAAACAAATCAAAGGTGAGTACCAAGATAATCACCCAAGGATGAGGCAATATAGGAATGTATCACTTGAAATTTTAAGAATGTTTCCAGAATACACACTTAAGGTAGTGCCTAGATTGAAAAAATTGATGGCTTATTCATTAGCTACTGCCGTGAGTAATTTTAGATCTACAATGTTTTATAATAAAAATTCTGAGATCCATATAAAGCACAGGCCTGCCCTTCTGGATAACTTGAAATTTTGGCAAGGCTTTTGGGATGATAAACAAGTGAACAACTTCTTTCAGAGTGAAGGAGAATTTGAAAATTGTTCTATGGACGAGGTGTATGATAAGGATGACCAGGTTATTGAAGAAGATCAAATTGAAATTCTTCATTTAAAGACAATAACATTTGAAAGGTCTCATACCTTTGGAAGAGTTATTTAATTTGGATGATGTGGCGAGAAAACCAACTTTGGTTCCCACAGAAAAAGGAGTAGAAGATGTGAATATCGGAATAGCCGATCAACCAATGTTCATCAAGCTCTCAATGTCCTTACCATCATAGGTAAAGCCTAAATATATTGATTTGTTTACTGATTTTTCTAACGTATTTTCATGGGATTATTCACACCTAAAGGTGTACAATCAAGATATTATTCAGCACACAATCCCAATCAAGCCAAATCCGAAGCCCTTTAGATAGAAGCTTAGAAGAATAAATCCAAAATTGTTTCCATCCATTTAGAAAGAGGTAAAAAAGATTTATAAGGCAGGCATCATTGTACCATTTATATTTTCAGATTGGATCTCCAATTTGGTTCTAGTGTGGAAGAATACCAATGAGATCCAACTTTGTATAGATTTCAAAAATCTGAACAAAGTGTCGTTGAAAGATAACTACTCACTACCCAAGATGGATTACATACATCAGCGAGTTGTAGGAGCCAGCAGGATGTCATTGTTGGATGGATACTCAGGCTACAATCAGATCCTTGTACATGAAGATGATCAGGATAAGACAACATTCACTACACCTTGGTGTACCTTTAAATATGCCAAAAAGTGATTCAGTTTGAAGAACGCCGGGGTCACTTTCCAGCGTGCCATGGACATAGATTTTGGTAATGAAAAATATGTCTTTCTGGTAGTTTATTTAGATGATCTCACTGTTTATTAGAATTCATATGAAGATAACTTACATCATTTGAGAGTTGTATTCCAACAATGTAGAAAGTTTGGGATTTCCCTAAATCCTAAAAAATGGCTATTTTCTATAGAAGAGGGTAATTTGTTGGGACACATCATCTCAAAAGATGGAATCCGAATAGATCCCACTAGAGTTGAAGTAATTTAGAAAATATATTTCCCTAGAAACAAAAAGGAAATTCAAGCCTTCAATGGTAGGATAAATTTCCTACACAAGTTCATTCCCAACCTAGCAGAACATTTCAGAGAATTAACCAATATGCTGAAGAAGGAAAATGATGTTAGATGGTCAGATAATGCTCGTAAATCATTCAGATTGGTAAAATTTTGTTTGACCACTACTCCAATGTTGACAAGTCCTGATTATTCTTAA
>JAXQQM020073898.1:0-124622 GCA_034641835.2 Pinus albicaulis
AGTAGTGATTCACCATTTTTACTGGTGATTCACCATGATTTTACAAGATAATATAATCTCGTGAGAGATTCGCCAAAAAATTATATATACATATTATATTATTAATAAAACCGCCTTCCATTTTTCCTATGTATCATGGGGATTCGCCTATTTATTATATATATAAATTTAGGGGGGTTCTTAAAATTTTCCCTGAAAATATCTGTCATCCATTTTGACCATCCCTGAGTCAGTCCTTACCAATACATTTCTTAAAAACTTGATCTATGATTTCGTGTTGTGGGCTTGCCTACGACGGATCACTTTCTATCGACGACAGCTCATTATCTAGGAATTTGATCCAGAAATCGTCAGTACCTTGAAATCTGCATGCCTCAATGGCAGGTTTCTCGCCTTCAACGACAGGTTGCATCATTGACCTTCGATCGAATGATTCCGTGACATGTTCAACTTCAGCTCATTCATTCACATTTCATGGATTGTACTGAGTACTTTGAGAGCCATTGACATTACTAGTGGTTACTCTCACACTTGTTAACAATTTACATTATTGACTGGTAATCAAGTGGTTTCTACCATGTTCGACTTCGACACATTCATTCACATGGATAGAATCGTACTGGTTTGAGAAGCGGAAATCAAGACCCTGGATCTATTTTCCACCATCCAGGCTCCGAGGAATTTTTGTTATTCATTTATACAGTGGAATATTCATAAACAGATGGATGTGTCCATGCTGTGTCTACATATTTCTATATTGTTGATGTATTGAAAATCATTCCTGTATCAGAACAGTTTAAATTAGTTTTCTAGTTAGTTTTGATCTGAGTATGGGAATGCCTATCTCAGTGATGATATGATTACATATATATATTTTGCATTGAATTTTTTTTCAGGTTCTGACCGGGGTTTCCACAAGATGATCCTTGAAATGATAAAGTACTTCACTCTTCATATATGACAGACTTCATCTTCATCTATTCCAGACTTCGCACTTTAGGGGGCAATTTTTTGCACTAAAAACTGTCACCTTGACATTCTGTTGACTGTATGAGCTCATTAACACTCATACATGCCTCCTATGCAAGTCTTACAACCTTTACTCCTCATGTCAAGCCTTAAAATAGGAGGAAAAACCCTAAAAATCTCTGAAACTTTGGGTACGCAGGTAACATGAAGCCTGCCTGCGTTCCTAGCTTGGGTACACAGGTAATACACTGCTTACCTGCGTTCTAGAACGTAGTTTTCC
Organism: Pinus albicaulis; assembly: GCA_034641835.2. NCBI lineage: Eukaryota > Viridiplantae > Streptophyta > Pinopsida > Pinales > Pinaceae > Pinus > Pinus albicaulis. The sequence continues at coordinate 1,250 of JAXQQM020073898.1, forward strand.
TTTGCAATGCCTGCGTACCCTCCTCAAAGTCAAAACAACGAGAAAGTAAAGTCAAAAAGCTGATTTGAGGTCAATTCTAGAAGCTTCTAGATGAGAATTTTTGGGGATGAGTACACTTTAATAAGGTGCATGTATCCCACACCTTAAGGAACTAATCATTTGATGTGAGGAGCCTATCCCTTTGAAGGAGGATTCTATCCCTTCATAGGTGGAACCCTAACCTCCTCATCTGCTCTATAAAAGGAGGCATTGGGTAGCCTCAAAGGGAGTTCAAGCTTTAGTGTGTGATCAAGTTGAAGTGCTGTTGAGATTTAGACTTCTTTCTGCTGAGCTTTTGGGAGGAAAGATCACATACCTCTATGTGCTCCTAGAGGAAGAGCACAAGACTTATCAAAGTAGAGAAGACTCCTGCTTCGGACCCCGGGAAGGCCTTTTCAAAAATCAAGGCTAAGGTTGTAAGGTTCTTCTGTTATTTTAAGATTAATACAATCAAGTTTTGTTTTTCTCAATAAATTGTCGTTCGATTGTTTATTTCAATAAGCTGTCATTTGATCATTTATTTCATAGATTCCTTGATCACTATGATAGGTATGTTTTATAATTATTTGTTATATAGGTGCTATTTAATATTTTCTTGTTTGTGATTGCAGGTCGACAAAAGATGACACTTTGTTGCGACAAAAGATGACACTTTGTTGCGACGAAAGGCGGCACTTTCTTGCGACGAAAGAACTTTTATTGCAACAGAAGGATTATTGTTGCGACGAAAGAACTAATGATGTGACAGAATAAATACGGTTACAAATAATCATTTGGATCTAAGGTAGGATTGACACCTTCATAGCATTTATTTGTAAAACAAATATATATAGAGAAAGATAAACTTAGTTGTTCGTTTGTTGCTAGATTGTCTTCTGACACTAGGGAGATCGATCTTGTCCGCAAGATCGATTTATCCGGCCAACAAATACTTGCGAACATCACCAACACTTTTTTCAGAGGGATAGGGTTCCCAAGGCTGTGTTGGGGGAGGATATATGTGGATCTCATGAGGACCAGACGCAAACCACTTTTTTTGGGAGATGGCTCTAACATAGTAGGGGTACTGCATAGCAGATGAAATCTAGGCATAATCAGAGGTTATTGCGCCAAGGGTAGCAGGACTTCGCTAAAGGGCTGAATCTCATGAAATGCATCCAAAATATACCGTTGGAATAGTTAGAGCTTATTGGAAACCGACGTGGCCATTAAGAGGATTGGAAGGAATGCAATTAATGGGCATATCTGAGTCGATCTGCCACCAAATCAACATCTATGTAGACTATCTAGTAGCATTGATACGATTTTAATTCAAAACTTGCTATAAAGAAAGGAGACAACTCCCCATTTGAGCACTTTGCATGCTAAGTGTTAGAAGAGAAAATCACTATCTGCAAGAGTGTTGAGCAAGCTCTTGCATGTCATAATACAGTTTCGATGAATTTAGAGAAACTTTGACCAAAGCTGGGCTTAGCCACACATTCTTTCCAGGATTCAATCACACAAGGATGAGATCTCCAAGAGGAAAAAATATTGTGGGCACAATGCCATACGTGAAGCCTAAGAAACCAATTTTTTGATCCTCGCCCCAAAAGAAACTTACATAGGAACAACGGAGCAAAGTTTCTCAAGAATAGTAGAAGGGAAATGTTGAGGAGATTGAATTAGAGGAAGAAGAAGAAGAAGAAGAACAAGAGGAAATTAACGCTGAGGAGGTTGTGTCTCTCTCCAGGTTGCCTCCTTATATTCCAGCTTGGAAGCCAAAGGCTAAGAAGCCAGTGAAAGATCCTAATGCAGTAAAATACAATGTATTCACACCTTTGATTCCAGATGAGGTGTTGGTGGAAGGAGAATCGCTGGCCAATGTGCCTCAGCTCAGAATGGAGGATTTGGATTTTAATGACCAAGGCAAGTACCCACAATTTGAACCCAGTAGGTACCTGCACCCACAGGTCTACCTAGATGGAGTCACGCGATTAGAGCCGATGAAGTGGGTGAAGGGTATCCAGTAGTCAGGGATACTCAACATGCTTTATCTACCACATTTTCGGGGAATCATCATCGATACCATTTGTCTGTGCCATCTGTTGGCCTTCGTGCATGACAGTTGTTTATGGTCAGGGAAGAAGATCCCCATCACAGAGATGATGATCAAGAGAATTACGGTCCTTCCCTGTCAAGGATTGGAACCTGTAGAGGATTTTGTGGGGAAAATCAAAGACAAGCAGTTGCTAGATAAGATAAAGGAGTATGATCTCACCAAGGGGACCAGGGGTTATCTCATTAACTCCATTTCTGATAGAAATGTGCGCTTCGCCACTCACATCCTTGTGGGAAAAATCATGAGTAAGGGCCGCGGAAAGGAGGCTTCCGCATTTGTTATCGCTTTAGCTATGGAGTGCGCCAAGGGTGTGGTATACAATTGTAATGGTTATTTATGTAAGGATTTTCTCGAAGATTTCATGGCCGCAAAGAAAGAAGTAAAGAAGTTCCACTATGCATGGCTTCTGCTTCTGATTGCCTTGATGGAATGGAGGGAGCCTGATGGGTCATAGTTCAATATTGCGGACCCTGATCTCTGTGAAGCAGCCCGGTATGATTCACTATGGTATTCGATAAAACCAACAAGGGTTATTTCTAACAAGTTTTTCTGGGTTGGAGTGAAGATAAGATTAAGAACTGTGATCAGCCAAAAGCCTCGCCTGTCACCAAGCATTGTGGAACAGTATTGAAAAATTGCAGAGTTCAAAGCAGAATTCCCCCATACCCACATACAGGAAAAAAAGGACCTTGCAGGATCTGTTACAAGCTACCGTACATGGTCGAAGACGGAGATGTAGAGGCTAGCATTAGTCAATGGCCGAGTGATTGGTTAACTCATCCGCATAGGGGTACAGAGATAGTAGGAACGAGTGGGAAAAATCCCACTAAGCCAATAGGGAAGAAGGATATTATTGAAGTAGATATTCTAGAGACTGCTGTGGATGAAGCCATTGGTGGTGATTTGGGCACAGATCCATCTAACAACTCTTCCCCATTCATCACAATGAGAAGGCAACCACAGAAGTGTGGCTTGTGAAAGAAGTTTAATTTTGAAAGATATGTTGGTCCACAAGAAATGGTTCTCACTAAGGGGAAATTGATGAGATTGGGGATGTTTTGCACCATGTCAAGGAGTTTTTTTTGGGTAACATAGAAGAGTTGTACAAGAAGGTGCTGGAGGACATGCAAAAGGGGCTACAGGATTTATAGTTGCAATAAAGCATGTTATAGGTGAGCGTGGTTCCGAAAAGTGGTGCCCAGCCGAGTATGAGTACAACTGCGCAGGAGTTGGCACTGACTGCAGATACCCATGTAGTTCCTATCCCTGCAAGAAAATTATGTTTTGATAAGGTAGATAAAATAAATTCAGCGGTTCTCTGGCAAAATACAACATTGAATCTTGTCTTGATGCCACTACAAGCATTGCATGAGTTCCATCAAGGTATTTTTGAAGAGATAAAGATCCAAAAGCAGCGTGTCCTTCTGGTTATTCAAGATGCACAACAGGAAGACCAGATCATGGCTGCAGAGAAATGAGTTTCTATCTAGGAATGCGAGGCTAAGGTAACACAACGACTGAAGCTAGAGGAAGAAATCTTGAAGGCATGTAGCGATCTATCAGAGCTCAAGATTCAAGCTGCAGCTGCGCCTAAGCATAAAGGGGCCAAACTGGCCACAACGGTCAAGGATCCAAGGCTAAATTTGACGAAGTCCGCATGGAGATGGAGATCAAATAATTGATCTGTAGCTGCAATTAAAACCTACCACCTTGCCAGATATTAGAGCGCAATGCACAATGGAGCTAAAATCAACCACAGAGAATATCGAGTCTCGCATACAGGAGTGTGACACTATCTTTGTGAAGGCTATGAATGTCTGGTCCTCGCTGCAGGAGGACCCTCAGGTATAGAATATCAAAGCTGAAGTCCACGAGAAGCTTGAACAAATGGATCAGATTAAGGCCACTTCGAAGACCTTAGCACCACTAAAACGACTTAACTATCTCAAAGAGGGAAAGTCTTTGCAGGAGAAAGTTTATGCGCTACGTCAAAAGGAGGATCTACTTACAGCCAGGATAAAGCCATGGGAAGTTGAGGCCAATCAAATTTCCCAAACTGTAGAATTGAAGATGAAAACTCTGCGTGAGGTGCAAAGAGGATTGGAGTAAAAAGTAGCTAATAAGGTCACATAGACACTACTTAGAGACATCAGTGAATTTGAGAAACAATGCGTCAAAGTAGTTAACCCATTAAAGGATGCCTTGAGAGAAATCAGAGAAAATATCTAAGGGGCACCACTATTGTGACTCAGGATGAGTCACAGTTTTGTGTTGGCAGCCTGTTGGAGCCAAGATCCCCCACAAAGCAAAGACTCCACAAATCAAGGAGCGGAGCATGCAGAACAAAGTATCTTTCTGGTCTTAGGGGATTTTTGGTGGGTCAAATCCCCTTAATTATGTAATGGGATGGGATTTTTGGTGAACGTTGGACTCCGCCCATGGTATTATAAAAGTTACATCTATATAAGGAGCCTAAATAGAAGTCATAGGCAGGCTTATGATTGATGATATGCAATGAATTTGGATGTAAGACTGAGTTAGATTCTGTGGTTTGGGTTAGAGGAACAAACTCCTGCAGTTGTGTGCGTAGAGTAGAAAGTGATTGTATGAGATAGATATGGATATGAATGAATGAAATATTGAGAATATTTGAGTTATATTAATGTGTTTTATTTTTACTTACTATTTATGAATTATTATGGTGAATAAGGTAATTAAATAGCATAGTTCATTTTATGGTTATTTATTGTGTTTCATGCATGAATAAGCAATATTGTGCAGTCTCTGAGTAAGTTCAACAGTTGTGTTGAATAGTGCTGGTAATAGGGCTAGATCTGACCTGCAGAGCTCTGATAGGAAGGAAAATACCTAAAGCCATTGTCCTCTATCCCTCTGGATGTAGAAACCTGGTTCTAGCATACCCCCATATTTCTTTACGTGAGATTTCATTCTACGCAAGAAGATCATTGTCGAAAGGGTCGATAATAGCAGTTTTTTTTGGATTGCACAGACTATCTGAACCTAGGTCTAGGCCCCATAAAGCCAACAATGAGTGAGTTATGAGTGCTTTTTTCCCCCGTTCTTCTGTGGCTGATTGCAACCAATTCGGTGGATGATTTTGAGTGCCATCACTTCCAGGTAGGATATATCGCCTTCTTGTTTCTTTCTATGGCTTCTTTTTGTAATTTCTTGCATGTTTTTTTAGTTTTGAGGGGCCCATGTATTTAATTTTTCACCCTAGATCCAATGCACCCCAAAAATGTCGAAATTATTCTCCTTGTTTTGTTTTAGGTTTTCATTGGAACAAAATGGCTCTGATATGGCGAGAAAGAGAGCATGAGGAACAAGATATGAATGTGGCTAATGATTCAACCACTATCTAGGAATTGAGAGATTGTGGGCTCCTAAAATTCTTCTGGTTTCCTAAGACAAGGAAATATATGGAGTTGTTGGAGTATCTTATTCGAGCATGGGATCTTCAAGCACAAGATTTCAAACTTGGAGCACATATGCTTGAGATACAGGTGGAAGACATATACTTCTTGACATGTTTATCGAGGAGAGGTGCCCCAATCTCATTATCTAGTTCAAGGACGGGTGGAAAGGCAGTGAAGCATTACATCAACACACATTTTAGATTTTGATCCCAACTGACCAAGGATGGGAAAATAAAGAAAAATGATGTGGTATGTTTTCCTTTGACGATGATCCTATTTATCATTGCTAGATTGGTCAGTAGTGCTACTCTAAATTTGTCCATAGGTCTCATACGCAGTATGCTCTAGAGTGTATATAGCCAACAATATTCAATTGTAGCAAGTGAGTAATGGAAAATATGAAGGAACAACTGACCAAGGCAAAGGATGGACTGTTGAAGAACTTTCTATATGGTTCAATTTCGATTTCATTTTCCTTGGAGCGGATTCCATTGCTTCGACCACAACATATCTTGCTCTAGCCTGCAGATCTGAGAGTCCCTCGGATGAGGAGATGAGTGGAATATCTCATTTTTAGACATGTCGGTTCGTCATCTATGAGCTTCACACCCATATTCTTTTGATGGTTACTTATGCAACTCATTATGGTTGAAGACTATCCATATGTAAGGATACACTTCTGCGGAGACCCAAAGATAATTCTTCTTGATAGCAAGTGATGGGGTTCCATAGGTAAACCGAGAAATATTTTGATCATTTCTTGAGTTTTTAATTTTTACAATTTTTTGTATTTTCTATGTATCTAAGACTAAACTATCGATTTTTTCACATGTAGATGTTGGAACCGTTTGACCTGTGGGTTCCTCCTATCTTCATTGTTTGGGAGAACCATAATAGGAACCAGTGGCAGTACAGGTTATTACAGGGGGGCGAGATGTACTACATGATTTCAATGTGGCTGATACTCTTGCAAAGGTCAAGAAACACATGGAGGGGTTGACCCAGGGAATAGTCAAGACTAGTCAACTAGATCCCTATGAGACTCCAACATTATACTATTAGCATGCTTGGTCGTATCAGTCGGATACTGTGCAATATGGGTCACACAATTTCTTTCTATCATGGGCATCATGATTAGTCTGCTAGGAGGCTATATATCTAGCCATATTTTGACTTCTTGTGTATTTTTTGATATGACAGGTCATGTGGACATATGTATCTCAGGCACAGATTTTTGTAAAACAAAATTTATATATATATACAACTATCTACCTATCAGTGTTTCTTATATGTTCTATTATCTCATTCAATGTATGTGATGTGAATTGAATTGAATTTACATATGTCACAAATGTTTGTCTAAAACGTGATTTACTAATTCATCTATCATTGTATTTAGAATTCTAGAAAAGTGTTTGTATTTGATATAATTAAAATATATTTGCAGTAAGAAAAACCTTAAGAATATATGAAGCATAGTTGGACTTCTAACTGAACAGACATTAGTCAAATGTAGTACTAGAAGTTGGAGTTAAGTATGATAACTATTCGGCGGATATCATGGGAAATAACATCAAACAATAGCTCGATCACAATGCTATACTCAACGATATTATTTGTAGAGTGACCAATAGAAGTTCCTTGTAAACTCACTAAATTTACATTGATAGCATATATATCCCATGCTACGGAAGAAAGCTTTCAAGTACTACAACCAGCGCCATTATCATAACCAACATATGGTTGAAGGGACGCTAACATCTGTAAACCAAATGCAAACAAGATTAATATAAAATGTAAGAAACTTTGAAGGGAACACACTCAAGACACCTATATACAACATGTACATAGTGAACTATGTAAACATCACTCAATCATAGTATTTTTGAAGGTACAACCCATTTCTAGGTTGTGCCAATTAAACTCCATCAAAATCAACAAACTGATAGGCCCCTTTATGAGGAACACATTTAACAATGTATGGGCCTAGCCATATTGGATTGAAATTCCTCGATCCCAACTTGTCAAACACTTGATCATACAACAAGACATGGTCACCTTCTGAGAATACATGAGGCTTGACATTCTTGTCGTATTGCACTTTAATGCATTTCTTATGAGCTTCATTATCCATTGCGACATCATGCTAGGATTAATATAAGCATGTCATATGTAAGAGACATTGTTATTCTGTAGTATTGATAGGGAGGAGCTCGATAACAAGTTTCAAAGATGGAAATTCACACTCAATAGGAAGGATTGCTTCCAGACCATATACCAATTGGAATGTTGTAAACCTAGTAGTAGTACGAATAGGGGTTCGATATGCTCACAAGGATGCATATAGTATCATATTCCAGTCCGATTTGTGGACCCATATCATCCGCCGAAGCATGGTTTTTAAAACTTTATTGATGGCCTAAACTTTCCCATTCACCTAAGAGTAATAGGGAGTAGAAATCTCATGGGAGAGACTCAACTTAGTAGCTAGTTTAGACATCATGTGGTCACAAAAATGTTCCCCATGGTTTTTAACTATAGCATGTGGTACACCAAACCTCAAAATGATATGATTTAAAAGTAATATAGTTGTTGTTTCGCCTGTATTATTGTATGTAGGCAATGCCTCAACCCACTTGGTAAAATAGTCTACTAGTACAATGATATAGCCATGCCCCCCAATTGAGAGAGGGTTACATGTCATGAAATAAATTCCCCATTTCGAAAAAGTTCCAATGGCGATAACATGGTGCAAAGTAGTGGGTGGAGCACGAGTTTTACAATTGTATATCTAGAAGGTTTTTTACCGTGATGATGGAATTGCGAAACATAGTAGGCCAAAAGTAGCCAACACGAAAAATCTTCTAAGCGACGGCATAACTACACATATGACCACCACATAACAAAGAATGGGATTCATTTAGGATTTTCTCAACCTCATTATGAGTGAGGCACCTTTGGAAAATCATATCGATACCATGATGATAGAGGGTGTTGTTGATTATAATATAGTTTTTTTCTTGATATCAGATACGTCGTTGGTTAGAGCGAGAGGTATCAAACCAGAAATTATGCTTTGGAGATATGCTAATGTCTGCATACCACGGTTCATATGATGTGATCAAGAACATTGAATCATCTGGAATAGAATCACCATACGTTGTTTCAGTTTCAGTAGTGGGAAGGTCGCAAATTAGCTCAATGAAAACTAAGGATTTATTCGACTTGGATTTGATGAACTCCAAATTGAAATCCTAAAGGATGAAAATCCCTTTGGAGTACTTTTCTCCCAGCAATTATCGTGACAAGATATATGTCATGGGGTTACATTCAAAAATGACCATTGTCTTACAGAGCATGATATAGTGGCAAAACCTTTGGACAACTTGAACAACCACCAAAGCTAAATTTTTGACATTATTATATTTGATATTAATACCATTCAAGTTTTGATTAAAATAATAAATAGGGTTTTTAGTATCTAAATCGTCCTCTTGGACCAGTACCATAATTATGTTAATAACTGCAGCGACGAGATACAAGAAATAATTTCATTGGTAATTCATGGGATACAACAAGGATGTCTGAATTATAAAATATTTCAAGGCATCAAACACCTTTTGGGAAACATCATCCTAATGGAAGGGGGGCCCTTTCTTTAACAAGCGAGTAAATAATTTGGTCAATACAATGTAGTCGGGAACAAATATGTGTATAAATTTAGTCATCCCTTGGAGTCATTCAATACAACTTAGTTGGGAAAAAAATATGTGTAGAAAGTTAGTCATCCCTTGGAGCTGTTGAAGTTGAAGGAGAGAGGAAGGAGTAGGAAGATCTATGATCTCCTATAATTTCAATGGCTCAATATGAATTCCATGTTTTGATACAATAAAACTGAGAAATTGAATAGAGCTAACACAAAACACACATACGTACGAATTAAGCCTCATTTTATAGTGTTAACAATGTATAAATATAGCTCTAAGATTCATAGGATGGTCAACACAATGTTTCGAGAGAGCAAGTAGGTCGTACAAGTATGGTTGTACGATGTGTTTGATGTGTTTGATGTTGTTTCCATCTCAAATGTAGCCCCAACATTTTTGAATCTGAAAAGGATTTTTCGATATGAAAATCTGCCCTTGGCCAAATAAATGCATTTTTTTATTGGTCTAGTAGGAGAATGTTGATCTGATTGTAGCCAAAAATCTATTCATAAAAGAAAATATTTCACAACCAGTACAATCATCAACAATTTAGTCGATGAATGAGGTAGGATAATTTTCCTTTGAACAAGCACGAATAATGTCCCGGTAATGGGCACACATGCATTTTTCCATGTTTCTTCATGACATAAATAATGTTTTACACCCAATCAATTAGAGCTACTAGGTAGATAAAAAAATCACATAGAATTTTTTCAACTTCAGCTTTAATAGCGACAACCTTCTTGGGATGGACCAGATGGAGGCACTACCGGACTGGATTAGAATTTGGATACTTATTAATTTCATGTACAATGATGTTTGGATCGATACCTCGCATCTCTTTATAGGACCAGGCGAAAATTTCTCGAAACTATTGGAAAAGGGCTTTATAGGTCTTGTTCTCATCGGGAGAGAATGACACACCAATATGTATGTTCTCAACAATGCTAGGTTTGGTCAAAATATCGATATGGATAATCTCTTCAATATTCGACAAATTATTCTCAGAATCAATACTGTGGATTGATATAGAAATCAAAGACATATCAATGACATTGGGTCAATAAAGTTCACTACAATTATCCTCGAAGGGATCTGTAAAGGAGGAACCATGATGATGATCATCCCATGGCTCATCATTCAACATCATGATCTCCATGATGTTCTCATTGGTAGAAAATGTATGTGAGAAGGAATTATAGGACGTGATGTAATCTAAGGAATGATCAAACCAATTGATCGAAGATGAGAGAGTATAATGTGCCGCACAGGCTGAATAAATGGCTTCATAGTTGAGCTCAATGGGACTGAGTGGCATGAAGTCACCAAAAGTGTCAATATTGGATTAATCTATCACTATGTTGTGATTCAACAAGAAGATCCTAGGGAAAATTATGCACCTACACTAGGATGGAGCCTCAGGCTATTTTTAGGTGGATTTCTATTTATAGATGCATGAGAAAATTCTATTTATAGATGTATGTGCAAGTTCTATTTATAGATTTCATGTCTATTTATAGATGCATGTAGACTATTATTATCCCTTAATATTATTTGGACAATAAACAATAATCTATTCTCAATGAGCACTTGGAAATAGTTAACTGAAGTGGAAAATCAGTTAGCTAAAGAAATTTCAAGTTGAGTGGTTGGTTGGTGGGACATGCAAGTGTTCTTAGTTGTAACTGAGTGATTCGAAGTTGTAACAGAGTTGGAAGTGCAATTATGAAAGTTTTAAAGTAGTTTAACTCAATTAAGTGATTTAAAATCAGTTGTGCTAGTTGTAACTGAAGATAAACTAGTGAGAGATCAAGTGAATTAATTATTAATTAATTCACAATTAGTGGCCTCACATGCAGCTGAAGATTTACTACTATTAATTGCATGCATGTCAAATCCAGTGGAGACCCAGTTGAGATGTAGGTGAAAGGGACAGTTTACCATCTTTTGTGACATTATCGGTTGCACACATGAAACCACATAGACATTGTATGTGCCCATGATGATTGTGCATTCAAGGAAAGTAGGATTCCATTCATTCATGGATTACTATCAGTTAGGATCACGCAGTGGAGGTAGGTTGTCTAGAGATAGTAAATTGGCTAAGGAACTTGCCAATTTTTGTATAACAGTGTGAGACAGTTAGCTATTATACTAAGAGCTCTTGGATTGGAGCTTTGTATGTAATTGTTTCATGATCCATGGTATAATACATAATAGAAGATAATGGGGTTTTTTAGCTATATGCTTTCCCCGGGTAAATTATCTATGTTATGTGTGATTGATCTTTATTCATGATATTGTGGTTGGATATTGTGTTTCAAATTCCTAAAATATTTTGTAGAAATGATTATGTATTTAACAGTGGCATATTATTGTTAGATCAGGAGAATCCAGGCAATACATATTTTTTATTAAATTTCTACATGGTATTGGAATAGAGGAAATTGAAATTTTGAAGTAGGAGCTGAGTTTGTTGGTGGAAAGAATTTGAATTTGAAGAAATACTTTCTTGGTGCTACAACTGATTCAAGATCGAAATGGCTTTCAATGGCTTGAGGTTAGAGTATGCAATCGAGGGTAGCTCGAACTAAATTTCTTGGAAGGATAGGACGGAGGGAGTACTTTAAGACAATGGCTTGAAGGAATTCATTGAAAAATATGTTCCTAAGCCAGATGTTGCAGTTGCTACAAATCTTGATGCACGGCGAAAGAAAGTGGCAAAGGTGAGGATGATTCTGTTGGAGGGAGTACGATACCACATTGTCTCAAGCCTCCATGGGAAATCCACGCCATATGCTATGTGGAAGGCTTTGACGGATCTATTCCAAAGCAGCAACGACCATAGGAAATTGGTGCTCAAAGTTAAACTCAGAAATATCAAGATGGAAAAGGGCAACAACATTCAAAAATATCTCACGAAGTTTGTCCAATGTCGGGATGAACTGGGGAGTGTGGGAATAACTATTGCTGATGATGATTTGGTGAGCCTTGCTCTCTTGGGACATCCTAAGATTTGGCACAGTTATGAAGACTATGTCAACGGACGAGATAAAATGCCGGATTGGGAATGACTGTGGTCGAATCTAGTGCAGGAGGAGTTTAGGCAGAGCACCAGAGATGGCTCTTCATCAAAGCATGATGATGAAGAGGATTGTGCTTTGGCTGCCAAGGAAAAGAAAGGGAAGGGGAAGAAATCCTATTCTAAATCTGATTCTAAAGGCAAGAAGTTGGATATGTCCAAGGTGAAGTGTTTTCAATGTCACGAACATGGGCATCTTGCTAATAACTATCCACAAAAGAAGAAGAACAAGAAGGTTGTTGGAGCTACAGCTGGTGAGGCCCTTGCCTCACAATTTTAACTTGAATTCTCTTTGATCGCATGCATGGTGTCAAGTGCATTGGGATCATTGTGGTATTTGGATAGTGGTGCTTCCTTTCACATGATGGGAGATAAGGAACTTTTCAGTGACTTGGAGGAGAAAGATCTCTAGATGCATATAGAGATGGGTGACGATGGACGATACAGTGTGACTGGCATTGATACAATTACCTTTCAGAGGGAGTCAGGTAAACCATTTCAATTGAAATATGTTATGCGTGTTCCAGTTCTGACGAAAAATTTGGTCTCAGTCACAATGTTGGAGGACAGAGGCTATGACATTGTTTTCAACGATGGAAAAGCTTTTCTGTGACATAAAACAATGGGTCAAGCCAAGAGGATAGGGATTCAAGTTAAGAATCTCTACAAGCTGGAGGTAGATGACTACGCTGCCATGATGGGCAAGGCAGAAAAAGTGGTGAGCCAGGATGAGGGCGAATTATGGCATAGGTGATTGGGCCATCTTCATCATGGAGCCTTAAAAGTCATGCAGCAAATATCCACTAGACTTCCAATGGGAACACTTTCTCATTTATATCCATGCAAGGGTTTTACTATGGGGAAGTATGTAAATTCCACCTTTGATGAGAAGGAGAACCGTGCTTCGGGGATCCTTGAGAGAGTTCACACAGACGTGTGTGGACCGTTCTCAGTTGCTTCAACAGAAAAACATAAATACTATGTTATTTTTGTTGACAAATTTTCTCGTAAATCTTGGATCTTCTTCATGAAAAAGAAGGATCAAACATTCTCAAAGTTCTGTGAGTTTAAGGCATTGGTGGAGAAAGAGTCAGGGAAGCAAGTGAAGGCTCTAAGGAGCGATAATGGTGGAGAATACATCTCTAACTAATTCAATAACTTCTACAACAAAGAAGGAATTCGAGGAGAACTCATAGAACCTCATAACCCACAGCAAAATGGGGTTGCAGAGAGGAATAACAGAATGATCGTGGGTGCAACATGAGCGACGTTGCATGATCAGGGCCTACCAATGAATTTTTGGGTGGAATCATGCAACACTATAGTTTATGTGCAAAATCATTGTCCTCATAGAGTACTTGGCATGAGTACACCTAAAGAAGCTTTCATTGGTAAGAAATCAGATGTTTCACACTTTAAGATTTTTGGCTCGTCTTTTTATGTGCATGTGACCAAGGACGCTAGGAAGAAGCTAGAGCCGATTGCTGAATTTGGGATACTTTTTGGGTACACATAAACACCCCATAATTATCGTGTGTATTTTCCAAACAATAGAATGACTATGGTGTGACGATATATAAAATTCGATGAGGTGAAAGCCATGCAGTTGTCGCTTGAGAGGGAGATGGACATGCATGCAAAGGAGGAACTGTTGGTTCCCAAATATGAGTCTCTATATTTGGATAAGCCACAGGAGGAGGTTCATGGAGTGGAGGAGTCCACTCACGCAGATCCAACCATTAAAACTAGCAGAAGGCGTACCACAGAAGCTGATAGGCTAAGACTTGATGCTGTACAGAATGTAGGAGTCCCTACTTCACAGCACAGACAAAGACAGTCTCCTGACCGATTTATTGGATACATGGCTCTCATGAGAAAATGTATTTTGACTGAACCATCTTCCTTTCAGGAAGCAGTGCAGGAGCCCACATGGGTAGATGCAATGGTGGAGGAGTATAACTCCATTATCAAAAACAGTGCTTGGGAAATTATTCGAAGGTCGGTTGATAAATCAGTGGTAGGTTCGAGATGGATCTACAAGGTAAAGCAAGTTGCTGATGGAAGTGCTGAGAAATATAAGGCGAAATTTGTGGCCCAGGTTTCTCAAAGATCGAGGGGATAGATTATGAATAAACCTTTGCACCTATTGTAAGGTATTCTTCCATAAGGACCATCCTTTCTCTCTCAGTGCAGATGGGCTGGTGCATTCATTAGATGGATGTAAAGACTGTGTTTCTCAATGGGATCATTGAGGAAGAGGTGTACATAGAGAAACCTAAAGGATTTGAGATATTCAACAACGAGTCGCATGTGTGCTGACTCAAAAGAGCATTGTATGGGCTGAAGCAAGCACCCCGTGCTTGGTACACTCAGATAGACAGTTATTTCACTAGACTAGGCATCACCAAAAGTGAAGCAGATGCAAACCTATACCAAATTGTGGTGGAGGGTAAGCTTTTAATCATTGTTCTTTATGTTGATGATTTAATATTGACTGGTGATGAGCAGTTGATACACTCATGCAAGGAGGATCTTGCAAAGGAGTTCGAGATGAAGAATATGGGCCTCCTTCATTATTTCCTTGGATTGGAAATATGGCAGTGAGATGGTGAAATTTTTGTGTCTCAAGGAAAGTATGAAAGGGAGATACTGGGTAAGTTTCACATGGAGGGATAAAAACCCATGGATACTCCTCTTCCAGGAAACTGGAGGAAAGAGGATGCTACTTCTTGAGAGGTAATGGATGCTACTGTCTATCGACAGTTAGTGGGTTCGCTAATGTATCTAGTGAACACGAGACCAGACATTTTCCATGCGATTAACTAGCTGAGTCAAGCTATGGTTAAGCCCACCAAGATCTTTTGGGAGGTGGGCAAGCATGTCCTGAGATACCTGAGAGGCACATTAGAGTATGTTTTATGGTACATAAAACTGAATGAGGTGAAGTTGCATGGCTTCACAGATGCAGATTGGGCGGGCATCCCATCGGACAAAAAGAGCACATCAGGGGGGATCTTTAGCATTGGATCTACAGCTGTTTCTTGGTACAACAGGAAGAAAATTTCTGTGGCACTCAATTCAGTGGAAGCGGAATACATGGCAGTGAGTCAAGAAACATGTGATGCTATTTGGATGAGAAATATCTTGGTTGGTTTGTTTGGTTCTCATTTAGATCCGATAGTGATTCATTGTGATAATCAGAGTTGCATTAAACTCTCGATTAATCCTGTGTTTCATGATCGATCTAAGCATATATATATCTGATACCATCATCTTATAGATTTTGTGAAGAGAAGAATCACATTTCTTCAGTACATTCCTATGGAAGATCAGGATGCAGATATTCTGATGAAGGTGCTCACCAGGAGCAAATTCGAATAACATAGAGACAGGATCGGGGTGAAGGATAATCCCTTTCTTCTTGAGAGGGAGTGTTGAGATTCAACAAGAAGATCCTAGTGAAAATTATGCACCTACACTAGGATGGAGCCTTAGGCTATTTTTAGGTGGATGTCTATTTATAGATGCATGAGAAAATTCTATTTATAGATGAGGTTTGTTTATAGATGTATGTGCAAGTTCTATTTATAGATTATATTTATATTTATAGATGCATGTCGACTATTATTATCCCTTAATATTAGTTGGAAAATAAACAATAATCTATTCTCAATGAGCACTTGGAAATAGTTAACTGAAGTGGAAAATCAGTTAGCTAAAGGAATTTCGAGTTGAGTGGTTGGTTGGTGGGACATGCAAGTGGACTTAGCTGTAACTGAGTGATTCGAAGTTGTAACAGAGTTGGAAGTGAAGTTATGAAAGTTGTAAAGTAGTTTAACTCAGTTAAGTGAGTTAAACTCGGTTGTGCTAGTAGCAACTAAAAATACACTAGTGAGAGATCAAGTGAGTTAATTATTAATTAATTCACAATCAGTGGCCTCACATGCAACTAAAGATTTACTGCTATTAATTGCATGCATGTTAGATCCAGTGGAGACCCAGTTGAGATTTAGGTGAAAGGGACATTTGACCATAAGTTGTGACATTATCGATTGCACACATGCAACCACACACACATTGGATGTGCCCATGAGGATTGTGCAGTCAAGGCAAGAATGATTCCATTCATTCAGGGATTTGTATCAGCTGGGATTGCGTAGTGGAGGCAGGTTGTCTGGAGACAATAAATTGGATAAGGAACTTGCCAATTTTGTATGACATTGTGAGACAATTAGCTATTGTACTGAGAGCTCTTGGATTGGAGCTTTGTATGTAATTGTTTCATGATCCATGATATAATACATAATAGAAGATAGTGGGGTTTTTTAGCTATATGCTTTCCCTGGGTAAATTATTTGTGTTATGTGTGATTGATATTTCTTCATGATATTGTGATTGGCGATTGTGTTTCAAATTCCGCAAATATTTTCTAGAAGTGATTATTTATTTAATAGTGGAATATTACTGTTAGATCAGGAGAATCCAGGAAATACATATTTTGTATTAAATTTCTACATAATACTCAAGGATCATATGAAGTATTACAAGAACATGCTATGTTGACATGGGAAACCGGATTAGAGTTGTGAGGAGAAGGAGGAAAAGAAAAGGTTCCCATGAGGGAATAATCCTTAAGCAATCCTACCTCGACATGTTGATATGGATGTTGGTTTTCTCTCACACGAGGGATGCTTCCATTAACTTGAAAATTGGTGGAAAATAAAGTGAGTTCATCAATGGCTACAATACCTCCCTTATGAGGGAAAGATATCATTCTGAAATATGTTGAAACAATAACAGCCATAGCATAAACCGACGTAAAAACCAGTCGAAGGTTATAATCTAATGGTTTTTCAATAACTTCTACTTCTACTGACACTATCTTGCCACCTAATTCTACTTGTAATGAAATCATAATTCCACAAGGCTTAAATCCTCTTCCCTCAAAATCCTTTAGAATAGTCAACGAATGATTCAATTGGGGGGAACCAATGGTCTTCCAACAAGAAAGTGACATGATACAAGTTAAATATCCTTCATGCACAATGGAATGATGGATAGTCTTATAGCAAATAACAACGTGAATCATGAAAGCTAATTGGGCTGGAAGTTGAGGTGTATAATTTTCATGGCTAAAAACTACAAGGCTGGAATTTGAAAGATCAATACAACTAATTGAAGATAACCAAAGCCTTCTTATGGGTGGGAGAATTTTACAACACCTCAAGAGTTTACATAGTTGAAGGAGATTGAGCCAGATCCTCAGCTATGTTATAATTATGTTCAGCTCTTTCACAAGGCTTGAATGAAAAGTTATGAATAACGCCCTTGGGAGGCTTAATTTTTGAATTCGGTAGGAAACAAATTTGGAGCATAATATGATGGAGATGTGGTCAAACTAGCAGGTTGATCAATATCCTAAAATTTCGAGGGATTCAAAATACCGTAGAATTTTTTTCGAGTGGCCACCATAATGTCATTTTTTGTCTTAGTAGAGGAAAGCATCAAAACCGAGTTGGAGGAACCAGGATTCCGAGAAACCATATTGGTATCCAGATTTAGAAACTATGTCAACACAGCGGGTGCAGTGGATGACTTAAGAAATTTTTTCACTTTTTCCCGACGTTTTTCACAGTTATGAGTGAAATAATCCTCATTACAAATGAAGCATGGATAATGAGGTTTCCGTTTTTCTTCAGAAGACTGACTATTTTTTTTTATCTTTCAAAGTATTATCTTACTTCTTTTTACCTTTGCATTTCTTATTACTTCTTGGTAGCTGAGATTTTCCTTAGGAAGAGTGAATGACATTGATCTCAGAAGTAGAAGTCGCAAGAGTAGTGGAAGGACGGTTTTCGACAGTCATAGTGAGAGTCTAACCAGGTGGTTTACTTGTCGATTTTTGGTTGGAATAACCTATCACACCATCAACAACATGTGATTATTTACTAGAAGTTTGTGAAACAATATTGGAAGGTCGTAGAGCATTTGGTATTATATCATAGAGCTTGCCAAATTTGGTATAAATAAGATCCAAATACTGGGCATGAGAAATAACCTGCGCTTCGGTCAGAAATCCGGCTTTAGCGACGTCTTCTTTGATGGATGGTAACAAATACTTAAGAAACTATTCAGCTAACAGCTGACTAGGAGTAAAATTTTTAACCAAACGACGATGACATTGCCACTCATGGATGTGATTAGAAATGTGAGTCAAATCAATTTGTTTGAAAGTGGTTAAAATTTCAGTTCCAGTATCATATTGAATGGATAACTAGAAATCTGTTAGGAATGTGGTCTCTAGGGAACATAAATTGTCGAACAAAGCTCATGGTAGTTCAATATACAATTTTTTTGTCATACTAGTAATTGTGCGTTGGAAAAGATGCAAATAGACAGAGTCATCATTGAGAGAGTTCAAAGAACACCACAAATGATAAGTCATAATGTGTGTAGATGGGTCTTCTCTAGGCTTTCCATTGAATTTAGGGATATCACTAGGAAATTTCATGGGAATAACCGGCCACCAAGGAGAATGGGCAATGGGATCATTGGTGAGCCAAATCATATATGGAAATTCAAGATTTCCCATGAATGGCAACTGCCTCTTGAGGTCTGGTGGAGGATACCCAGGGTAATATGGGATGGCCCGAGCAATAGCTATCTGCATTCTGGGATATGGAGGATTCTAATAACTGGGATACACATAAAATTGCTTCCCAACTCCAGGATAACCTTGTAAAGGTTTAAAGGTCTCAGTTTGGCTTTTCTAACCGTAAGGAATTTGAAGTATACCTTGATATGGTTGTTAAAGTTTCTATATGGGATTTTCATCATCCTAGCATAAGGTTAGATAGGTTGTGCTTGAGCAATACCATATACATTCTGACCCACTTGAATTTGAGGAATGGCTTGACCAAGGGATTGATATTGTAAGACACCTTGAAGAGGTTGGGTATACGTGGCTTGAGAAGTGCCAGATACTAGTAGAATATGTTGCGTTAAAGATGTAGCGTGTGAATGTTGGCTTAAATTTACTTGAACTTGAATAGGTTGTTGGAAATACTGAGAGGGGGAGTGAATCATTATTCCTTTCAATTAGTATTATTATTAATCTTTTAGAGCATTAGTTAATCTTCAATTATTATCAGTGTTTTGACAATGATAGCAGTAAACAAAAGGAACACAAATGCACATAGTTTTTAAGGTGCAAATCCTCTCCGAGACAAAACCACTTGAATGATTTTCTAATAATTCTTTAATATTCAACTCCAACTGAAAATAAAGCTCCAACTTCCTAGAATATAGAAAATCATTCTTCATCAGCTCCCACTGGATGGACGCTCCAACGCCCGAGATTCTTCAGTAGTCAACTGAACAGATCCCCAACACTCAATGAGTTACAACTCACCCTAGCATCACCCTACCACCCTATTGAAGAATAAAAGAAGAATGGACTCCTGTACCAGGGAAAATCATCCACTTTACATTGATATAAAATGATGTAGAAGAAGAATACACACTAGACCATAACCCCAACTATGACAGAACCACCTAATGATGATCCTAGACCTCTCGACACTGCCTCTTCAACTCTTTTGTACAATTTTTACAATAATACATTTACAATGACTTAGTACAATGACACCTTTATAATGAGTGTATGCAGTGCTTCCCACTTGAAGACTTCATGTGGTGAAATTATTGTTGTTGTTCTGCACCTTGATTCTTCTCTTGTCATGCTACCCTCTTTTGCACCTTACTTTGCTTTGATACCCTAGAAAGTCCGGTCCTTTGTATCCCTTGACAACACATGATCTATCTTTTTCTTTCCTTCTAGGATCTCGATATTGAATTTTGTGTATCTCTATTATTTCAGATCCCCAATATGTTAATTTTGGTTATTTAGTAGTCCTTTGAGTCTTCTTTCTAGTGCCATAGGTCTGACCCAATCTCTCACAATGACCTAATTATGGACTGTTTCAGTAGAGTGAAATTGTACGACGTGCCACGTGTCAATGATGCTTCATTCGACTCTGAAATTGATACAGCGAAAATGAAATTCCTTGTAATATCTGCCAATTTTTACAGAATTCCAATCCGATATTCAGAGAGAGAGTTATGACGATTTTCCCAAGGTCACTTCTTTGAGATGAAGTTCAGGAGCCTGCAAAAACACTGACTTCCACAGATCATATCTCCAAAACTGTTACACACCTTGATTTGAAATTTTTTCGGGAGCTTCATCAGGTTTTCTGCTTCGTCTCATAAAAATTTCAGATTCTTAACCTTCGTATAAAAATATTTAGAGCGCAAATACCACAATGACCTATTTCAGATAGCGAAATCCCTACATGAGGAGTATATGAGGATCACAATTTATATAAATGCTTAGGTTGACAGGGGCTTCAAAAATTGAACATGGGAGAGATTCTAGGAGATGAAAAATTATTAATTATTGACTTTTCAATGACCCATGCCACAACCCCATGGGGTTTTAGCCCACTAACTGGGGTGACAAACTTCAAACATGAATATCTCTCAAACCGTGAAGAATTACATGGCGTGCCATATATCAACGGAAACATCTCAAAAATTAGAAACTGTTGGGGCCCTTGTTTTTGAAAACTTGTTTGGAATATTTTGCATTTTGAATAAAGGATGGCATTTTTGGGTTGCGGCAAGATGACACATGGCAATCGCGACCAAGTCGCGACTACAGCAAGTCGCGGAGCTATCAAGGTGGCGCAAAAGCAAGAGATAGCTGAAGAAAGTAGATGCATGAGGATATACAGCAAAAGACAGAAAGTGGAACACACAGATAACAAGAGAGAAGCTTGAAGCAGCTAAAGAAGAACGAAAAGAGGAACTAACAGTTGCGAAAGTGGGTGGATAAATAGCAGTCACCTGGCCAAGAAGAAAAGGAATGAAACAGGAGATGGAATGCAGAGTGACTGAAGGAGATCGGCCAAGATATCTCTGTAGTTCCTAGGGTTCTCTCATTTACCTTTCTGTTATGTAAGGCATCTGTATCAGACTGTAAGCTCTCCTTGCGGAAGCTATGTAACAATGGTTGTGGATGAACATATCAATACAATAGCAGGTTACTGTCCTACTGTGTAATTCTTATGCATGCATGATGGTTGCGATGGTTTAAAATTTTATTTTCTTAATACATGTTTATGCTATGAATTTTCTTATGGATATATCTATGTTTATGCAATCTGTTTAATCGTAATCATGAGTTGCAGATCTGTTCCTTGCTATCGATCTGTTCCCCTCCTGCATGTGGTTGCGGCACGCCTTGGGTGAGACTCTCTGCTCTCCGGAGTAGGGTGATAATGCCGGCGTGGTTCTAGACTACAGCGGATTTTTTTGTTGGCCACAATCCTTGAACTTGGGTCTTGCCTGCGAGACCTGATTCCTCGCCAACAAATGGTTCCGTTGTCGGGACCTACATGTTATGAGGGGAACTAGATCATGGTCTCAAGGATCTACGAAGGTGAAATATGGCGATGGTGGGATAATCATCTCGACCAATTTATTTCTCAGCAAGCGGAGTTGATGAATCAAAAGGAAAGCGTGCTCAAGGATCTTGTCCTTTTTTCAGATTCCGCCAGTGATACTTACGAGATCCTCTGGGGGAAGTTCCCTAGTGACCTCTATAACTGGTTGCGGAGGTTACAGATGAAGGTGCCTAGGGATAGCTTGCAAAAGATAAACCGCAAGTGGGTGCACGGGGATTTGGTGGCTCTGCATCGATTGGACAATGAATTGACCCGCGTCGTGGATTTTTGGGTAGAGACCACTTTGAACGGGTATATTGTAGAGTTTGCCGCAAAGTGCTACCAATCCTTCTTGAAGGCTTAGGCTATCTTCCATTCCAGGCTAAGAGGGAAACTACTCAAGGATATTCCGCTGTGGATCAATGCCCTGATGGTGGACGAAGGGCTGGTGGAATTTCAAAAGTCGAGCATGGAAGCGTAAGCCCCTAGTGCTGGAGGAGGGCTGAAGGGACCGATGCTACGTAAAGTGTGAAGAGGGGAGTGGGGATGGATGCTGAAGCCGCGAGAAGGTTGAGGGAGCGACGAGCACATCGGCGGGCGCAGATCGCCAACAGGTGGCGAGAATGGGTGATGCGGGAGTTAAGACGACAGGAAAATGACTGGAAGAATCAAGAGGAGGCGCCTCAGCGAATAGGGATTATGGACACTCCAGCGGATACCCTAGAATGAGAAGGGACCGTTATGGGAGTACGGCAGGTGCATGGGAGCCCGGCTAGGAGAAAAGGAGAGACGACGACTGACGAAGACGATGCAGGAGGGCAGCCCGAAGAAGGTTTTGATGGCGAATGGTATGTCACAATGCAACGGTTGTTTCACGAGCGGACGACATTCATCTCTCCAGGCAGCCCTACTTTCGAAAATTTGCATGGCAAGGATCCCTACCTTCCCCTGGTACTTTATCAATCTTAAGTAATATTTTCGTTAAGTTACAAGCATTAAATCAGTTGCATATCAGTTCATTGTTGGCGGTCACACGTGTGACTAGTAGCGTCACTAGTGCTATTGCATTCCCCAATGGAACAGTTACGCAACCGGGACTCGGAGGATTTATCCTAGTCAACACTCTGCAAGTAAGTATGGCCGAGTCCTTCACCCAGTATCCAGAATTCTCTGGTCGAGGAAACGATGATGTAGAACAACACTGGTATCTCTACGAAGCAATTTGGAGGGCTCGCAAGACGCCAAACGCAGGGAAGTTAATAGAGTTTCAAACCACGCTCAGAGAGAGAGCTCTGCAGTGGTTTATCAAATGGTCTGAGGCCCATCCTAATCCAGTCCTTATGGATGTAAAGTGGGATTTTGTCCGCGAATTCAAACTACCCCAGATGGACCAGCAGGGTCTGTCCGAGCTCTGGGAGATTAAGTAGAAAGAAGGAGAGACCGCATGGGAGCTGATGCGGTGATTCAAGAACGCAATCGGGAAACTCAGCTACCCAATCGATCCAAACCATCAGAGGGACTGGTTCATCAAGGCTTTGCTTCCCTTGACGTGAACCCCCCTCACACAGCAGAAGATTGAAAACTTGCAGGATGCTCTAGAATAGGCCATGAAAATAGAGGACATGGCGGGCTGCCCTCAGGAATGTCATGAGGGGCCAGCTCCGCAGGACCCTTCCTTAGTGGGGCTACAACATCAGATTGCTAGTCTGACTGAGAAGCTCAAGGAGATGCAACCTATAAGACCAGCCAAGCCGAATGTTTGGTGCACTCACTGCCTGGTCGAGGGCCACATCGCAACTAAATGTCCTAGGTTGCGTGGTGCGGGTGTGGGACCCTCTATTGCGGCAATCCAGGGGGGTCCACCCACGGTGGGTGGCGTAGCAATGAGTCCGCAGGGGGTATACCCGCCGCAACAGCCCTATGAGGGGTTCCCACCTCAACCGAACGCAACTGCCACGGAATACTACGAGATTTGCCAGACGATGGGACATCCACCTCAGATGTGCCCGATACTACAGAAGTACTCCACCATCCCAAACAACATATATTGTGAGTTTTGTGTTTCCACGACTCACTAGAAAATTTGGCGGAAATTCTGATGGCCAATTCGTCGCTATTCCGACACATAGTCGTCGCAAGAGCGACAGTTCGAGGGCGAGCAAAATGTGGTTTACCATACCGTCGCAGTTCCAACGCAATTAAAAAGTGTCTCACTATCGACACTTTTTCCGTCGCTTCCAAAAAAGCGTCACTCTTTCCACGTTTCCCAATCTGTCGCACTTCCAACCTTCGTAAACTGTCGCACTTCCGACGAAATGTGGTCCGACGTTTTGAACGTCGCTCTTCCAACGTTTGTAAACTGTCACAATTACGACGAAATGTGGTCCGACGTTTTGAACATCGCTCTTCCGACGTTTGTAAACTGTCGCAATTCTGACGAAATGTGGTCCGACGTTTTGAACGTCGCTCGTCCGACATTTTTATACTGTTGCTCTTCCGACGTTTCTAATCTGTTGCAATTCCAACGCTTGCAAGTAAAATAGTCCATGAAGTCATTACATTTTCACATCTAAAGATTGGAACCCAAATATCCATCCAGAAAAGTGGAAGTCCCACCCCAGACAATGATAGAAAAATACCCCATGTCACATACAGGGACACGATATAAAACCCAGTAACAGTCCACATGGAGATTATTGAGAATTTGAGAAAGCATCCAAATATGCCCGAGGCATCTATAAGAAAGTGAAATAGCAGTATGTAGAATAGTAAAGCAACAGATAGAGTACCGACGTCCATTGTTCCAAATACAAATTAAAGTACCCAAAATCCTTGAACAGAGAAAAACGCTAATCATGTGAGGAGTGTGATATGTCCAAAATATAAAAAAACCATCAGACCATATCAATAAACTAGCAACATAGACCAGCATCGCTAGTTTTGAAGGCAGAGTGATAAACATTAATCATTTTTTTTTCACAAGAGAAAAAATGATGTTTTGAATATATTATATGAAGTAAAACAGTCCATGAAGTCATTACATTTTCACATCTGAAGATTGGAACCCAAATATCCATCCAGAAAAGTGGAAGTCCCACCCCAGACAAGGATAGAAAAATACCCCATGTCACATACAGGGACATGATATAAAACCCAGTAACGGTCCACATGGAGATTATCGACAATCTGAGAAAGCATCCAAATATGCTTGAGGCATCTATAAGAAAGTGAAATAGCAGTATGTAGAATAGTAAAGCAACAGATAGAGTACCGACGTCCATTGTTCCAAATACAAATTAAAGTACCCAAAATCCTTGAAAAGAGAAAAATGCTAATCATGTGAGGAGTGTGATATGTCCAAAATATAAAAAGACCATCAGACCATATCAATAAACCAGCAACATAGACCAGCATCGCTAGTTTTGAAGGCAGAGTGATAAACATTAATCATTTTTTTCACAAGAGAAAAAACGTTGTTTTGAATATATTATATGAAGTAAAACAGTCCATGAAGTTATTACATTTTCACATCTGAAGATTGGAACCCAAATATCCATCCAGAAAAGTGGAAGTCCCACCCCAGAAGTGATAGAAAAATACCCCATGTCACATACAGGGACTTGATATAAAACCCAGTAACGGTCCACATGGAGATTATCGACAATCTGAGAAAGCATCCAAATATGCCCGAGGCATCTATAAGAAAGTGAAATAGCAGTATGTAGAATAGTAAAGCAACAGATAGAGTACCAACGTCCATTGTTCCAAACACAAATTAAAGTACCCAAAATCCTTGAACAGAGAAAAACGCTAATCATGTGAGGAGTGTGATATGTCCAAAATATAAAAAGACCATCAGACCATATCAATAAACTAGCAACATAGACCAGCATCGCTAGTTTTGAAGGAAAAGTGATAAACATTAATCATTTTTTTTTCACAAGAGAAAAAACGTTGTTTTGAATATATTATATGAAGTAAAACAGTCCATGAAGTCATTACATTTTCACATCTGAAGATTGAAACCCAAATATCCATCCAGAAAAGTGGAAGTCCCACCCCAGACAATGATAGAAAAATACCCCATGTCACATACAGGGACATGATATAAACCCCAGTAATGGTCCACATGGAGATTATCGACAATCTGAGAAAGCATCCAAATATGCCCGAGGCATCTATAAGAAAGTGAAATAGCAGTATGTAGAATAGTAAAGCAACAGATAGAGTACTGACGTCCATTGCTCCAAATACAAATTAAAGTACCCAAAATCCTTGAACAGAGAAAAACGCTAATCATGTGAGGAGTGTGATAACCATCTGTAGAAACCCAGGCTCGCTTGTAAGATCAGGCTCGCTTGATTCCAAAATTGGTAACCATCTGTTGCATCCGAGATGTAAGGTTCAGACTCACTTGTTTCCATTAGTAGCCTGCTACAGCATCCACCCTGTTCATAGCAAAAAGGTTCCTGTAGATATACAGAGAAAGAGTATAATACGTAGACCATATAAACATGGCTCTGTATTTCAAAAAACAGGTTTAAAATAGAAACAGGGCAACATTTTTTTTTGTAAGTAAAGTTAATCTATTAACAGTGGGAATAAAATTACACCGAAGTCAAAATCATTGCCCAGACTCGTGGCAAATTTGTCATCAAAAAATCAAAAAATTAAGAAGACTGCCCTCATACGGGAAAACTAGTCTTGAACGTTTAATTTACAGAATTCAAAAATATTACAAAGGTCCAGCACAGTAAAATAATCTAAAAGCAGCCCAATTAAGTGGACCGTGAAGCAAGAAAAACAAATTAACCAAACTACTCCTCTGGCTCCTCGACAATTCGGCACCATCCTTCGGAAGGTCCAGGATCACTAGGTGCTACCTCCACATTCATGCCACGGCTCCCCTCCTGAAGGCCCGAATGTTGGCCGGCTTTTTCCGAGCTTAGACCTACCGGACGGGTGCATTCTTCCTCCGTTTGGGCCTCCTCGCAGAAAACCACAGTGACTGAAGCTGTAATTCGTGGGCGGTTGAGAGAGAAATTAAAGGAAAATTGCACAGTGCGCGTCGTGGGAGAAGGTGAACTAGCGGTGGGGAAACGAGGAGCAGGGGAATCCATATGGTGGCCAGATCCTACAACCCGTCCCCGCCCACTCCTAGTATTTGGATAGCGACCTGCATAATCACTAGACTGGCCGGAAGACAACTCGGTTGAGGGGCTGGAGGGAGCGCGCAGGAGTTGACCTCTAGTGCTCCCCCTACGGCAACGCATCCTTTGACGCACGTGAGGCATGGGTGCAGTCTCACTAGTAGTGGGCACAAGAGGAGACGGAGAAGCATAATTCCAAGAAACAGAGGAAGATAGACAAGGACCAGATCGAGAGAAATGAAGATATGCAGCAAGGTCTACGCAGCAGTTCCGCTGGCCACTTCTCCTTCTCGTCATAGTGAGCAGGCAGTGTAACCCAGCAACCAGCTCGTCTGAAAAACCATAGCGAAATTCCATTTTATCAATGCAATGCAATCGAAGGATGCTCGTCATAATTAATCTCTGATCGTTAATGAGAGCTGAAGGCCGGATCATATGGGAGCATGCAGAATCGCTAACGGGAGTGGAGGTCCGATCTTGAACAGTGTTAAAATTTAATGCGATTTGATGTGAAAACCTTGAAATTTAATGGAATAGCGTTAAACCTTAATGCGATTGATATGAAATCGCCACATCCATGTCCCATCGCCTTAAATGCCATTGAATGCACCCGCAACCGGGAGCAGGGCAAGTTTTTATTGAGGACACGTGGCAGAAATTGATTTGAGTGGATCTTTGTTTGGGCCGCTCGCGCAGTGGAAATCCGGACCCGAAAAATATTAGGGCGAATTTTATAAGAAATTCGCGTCACAACTCTCCCTCCGTACGCCAGCCCAACTTCGGACCCGAAAAATATTAGGGCAGAATTCATTTGGTTTTCACGTCACAAAATTGGTCGACGTCAGCAAGCTATTTTGGAACGCGAATTTGGTTTGAGTTATGGTTTATCGCCGTTTGAAGTCCGGTGGGCTCGACTTAAGAACAATTTTGTTTGATCCCATCTTATAAAATTTGTGTTGGTTTTCTTTGATAATACACATATTTATAATAAATCATGGGAATACCACACTAAACATGTGGAAAATTTATATAAATTATTGAGAACAATCATTTTTCTGTAAAAATATCCAAATGTGCTTTTGGGAAATAAGAATTCGAGTATTTGGTTCATATTGTTTTAAAGGAAGGAGTGAAGTTGGAGCCTCAAAAGATGCAAGCTATTACAAATGACCTATTCCTAAGAAAATCAAGGTTCTTAGAAGATTTTTTAGACTTACATGATATTATTGATAATTTGTTAAGAATTATGCATGCATTTCAAGTCCACTCACATATCTCTTGAAGAAAATATCATTTATATGGAATGATGAGGCTACTTTGACATTCTCTCTTTTAATGGATGCCATGTCTTCTACACCAACATCGGTTGCACCTACTTTTGGTAAAACATTCATAGTAGAGTGTGAGGCACTAGGACAAGGAATTTACGTAACATTAACAGAATAAGGGATATCATTGGCTTTTAAAAGCAAGGAATTCAAAGAAAATATTTGGTGAAATCTATATATGAAAAATAAATCGAAGCAATATTACATGCAATAAAAAATGGGGATAGTATATCATTGGGAGGTACTTTAAAGTCAAGATATACCATGATAGCATAAAGTATTTTTTGAAGCTATGGATTTCATTGGAAGATTAACAAAAATGAGGAGAAAAAATGCAAAGTTTTAATTTTGAGATAATCTGCAAAAAGGGTAAGGAAAATTTAGTACATGATGCTCTTTCTAAAATAGAAGAGGCCTCAAATTTATATCCAATTACATTTTCTATTCCTAGGTGGCTATAAGAAGCTTGCCATAATGGAAAAATGACAATAGTACTATACAAAAACTAAAATTTATAAAGGATGGGATGAACTCTATGGAGCATTGGGAGTGAAAGAGAGATATACTTTGGTGCAAATGTAGAATATTTTTATGCACGCAAGCATATTTGAATAAACAAATATTAATGGAGTCCCATGTCTCTCTAATGGTAGAACGCAGGGTTCCTTAAAACATCTCAAAGGATGAAAAAATATATTTTTGGAAGGAATGAAGAAAGATATTCAAAATTTTGTAAGAGAAGGTCAGGTTTGCATAATAAATAAAAGAGAGATAGTAAAATCTCTGGGGTTACTTCTACCATTCCACATACATATTCAAAGACTAGAAGATATATCAATAGACTTTATTACAGGGTTACTGAAATATAAAGGTAAGTATTACATTTTTGTGGTCATTTATATAAACAAATTTTGTAGAGCTCAAAGTACATAAACAACAAGCCAAGTGGCAGAAGTGTCCGTGAAATAAATTCATAGTCTTCATGGTTTTCCTAAAGTAATAGTAACAAGAAAATTTTGGAAATAATTATTTAATATGAGTGGAGAAACACTAGCTGCCATGAGTTCTATATATCAAACACAATCAAATGGTCAAAAAAAAATTGTTAACAAATGTTTTTAAGGTTATCTACAATGTTACTCTTTAGAAAAGCAACTTAGTATGCCATAATTAATAATAATTCCCTATTCACTTTTGTTAATAGGTTTATGTCAGACGATGATGCAGGGGAATTAGGCACTAGCTAGCAATGTAGGAGGTTTTTTCCACATGTTGTGGCTAGGAGGGTTCGAAAACATTTGAGTTGTAATAGCTAGGTGTCAATACCTCAGCTGACTGTATTACTTAGACTAGTTAGAGTTGTAGGAGTCGAACAGTTTTAGTTAGTTGAGTTATTATAATTAGACCTTTTGATTTCTAGAACAGTCATCTCAGAGGAACCGAAGAGCCATATGTTATGTATATAAATTGTAATTCCTCGGATGAATAAAAGTAGAGAGGGAAGAGGAGAGTAGAGAGGGGATTTCTGCAATAAACCTCTGTGTGTGAACAATTGTTTCCAGTTAAATGATTTTCAAGCTTAGTTGCCATTGAATTATCTCGAACTGCTAATTGTGAAGAATTGTTTAACTGTGAGGCGATTGGGTACTGATAATTCCATTCTTCTGTCTTTGAATTCCCGTAAATCGTTGGATAACCCTGTGAACTCACCCCACCCAAAGGCGAGGTCTGTGTAGAGAACCGGGGTCGTGAAAACTGTTCAAATATAAAAATCTCGCTTAATAAAGAGACAAAATTGTTGTGCTTTCAGAACCTGACCCAAGGATTGGACATGAGTTAACAAACAAAAGGATAGCGGAACCAGACTTGCACCCGTGGTCAAGCCCTCTACCAAAACCACGAGCGGAATCACAAAAGCGGGTTGCCCATATCGCACCGCTTTTGCGGAGTAGGCGGTATTTCCTATTCGCGAGCGATTCCATAGGGAATGCGACACGTGGCGAAGTGACCCCCGGAAAACCATCGTTTAACCCGTGCCATCGCATGTTAAAGCCCGACGTTGGAAGCCGAGCGAAATTGCCAAGAGTCGTTGATTTGGAGAAGGGCCATCGGACGGTGGTCGCACGTTGAACTTGCTCGGAGGTTAACTAAGGTGTGCGGAGGATAGCCAGGTACGATACGAGTGTTTGATTGGTTATTGATATATATATGTGGGGCCGGAGTATAATGAAATTGTTTAATTAAATGATTGGCAGATAATTAGCATAAGTCTGGAGCATGATTGTTGTAAGGCTGGGTGGTGAAATATAGAGCCAAAAGTTCATTACAAGTTATTTATTTAAAAAGAAACGTGGAGTATAAATACAAAGTGTTGAAATTTAAACATTGGTTATAAGTCTTGGAGATAATATAAAGTCGGGAATATAAATTAAATTCCAACCATTGTGGATAGTATTTATTTATCAAATTCTACGAATTTCTACGAATTTGATAAATAAACCCGAAGAAAGAAGAAGTCAATTAAGACTCAGGCTGGAGGAAAAGAACGGGGTAAACCAAGGGAAAATGCTGACAGAGTGAATGTAGACACACCAACTCTCCTTAGGGGTCCAATTTCAGTTTTGTTGCGTCACACGATGATCTCTCTTCTCTGGCATTTACTTGTATTGAAGATCACTATTCTAGGAATAAGGAGTTATTTTCTCCAAAAATAAACCTAGCCAAACATTGACAATGCATCAAGGATATCTTTCTATGCTTCATAAGTACATATGTTCTACTTCTAAATTATGTCTTGGAAGTGGTTGTTTTGTTGGAAATTATTCACCAGTTGGTTTCATACCAAAGTCTTTTTCACATTTTCAGCATCCAATACATGAAAAAGATAATGGTTTAAAACAACATAAATATTTGAAATTTTGCAAGAATTGTCTGGCACACTTTGAATATGAATTTTGAAGTCAAGTGCATGATGTCGTATAGGATCAAGTGTCATTTTGAATACCAAATGTTTCACAAGAAACTTCTCAACATGCTACCCTGCAGTAAGGATTAAATGACAATATTGCATCAACTATTTCCATAATAAAAGTGCACCTCGGGCATAAGACTAAACAACTACAAATGTTGTAGATCTAACAAGACCACACAATCAAATGTATTCCACAAGGCCAATACTGTATGAAAAATGAAAAGGAGTTTGCAACCAAAAATACCTTAGGCAACTAATTCAATTAGATACACCAAACCATCAGCAAAAAGGAAAAAAAGCCTACTTGGCCCCAATATTTTCAACTAGGTCCTTTAATTCAACCAATAAAAAGGCCAAAACCATAGCATTGAGATAAATTTCATTACATTGTCAATAACAATAAACTTTGACTCAGCCATAACCCTTTCCTTTTATTGTTGTGAAAAGCTTTATGCATTACTCTAATGTGGCTAGTCCATAGGCCAAGTAGACCACTGGGTAACAAATATGTTTCCTTTCACCTTTGAGTTTTCAAATTATGCCTAAAATATCTAAGACATTTAAGAGGGGGAACTAATACAACGTTAAAAAGAAAACCAGAGCACACATCTACAAATTACCTCATTAGCTACTGTCACACCATCATTAACTATTTTCGGAGAACCATGCTTGCTCTCCAAGAAAACATTTTGCCCTTCGCCCCAAGGGTGACTCCAACAAGATCAGAAAGTTTTTTCACACTGCCTGCAAGACAAATTGACAATGCTTTTAGTAAGTGTGCAATTGAATGCCAGACCATATGCCAAAACAACCCTCCATGAAAAATTAAAATAACACATTAAAATCGAATATAAGTGGACAAGGAAAGATCCACAGCAGTGAAGTTTCACGTGCAGGTGACCTTCCTTTAAACATAATTTTTTCTCTGACCTACAATTTTTTTGTCACTGAGCCATCCTTGTTGAAGTACAACTCCTTTTCCATATCTCTTGTATTAACTACCTTCTCTCTGTCGCGTAATCTCAGAGTCCCTCTTCTTATTGAGTGATTAATGAAAATGGGTGAAAAAAACTGAAAGAGAAGACAATTGTCTGCCATAATTATCAAACATTGCACCCAACTTATTCCCCTTTCCATTGTTACCCAATGAGGTAGATGTGGCAATTGTTGTCATACTTCCCAAAGCAGAGGCCATCTTATATTATGCTGAATATAGAATTACAAGATCTTCATATTATTATGAACCTTAAAAAACATGACTCCCATTGCTAAAAACCACTTTTAAGTTGTAACAGGGAAACTAAACAACTGTCGCAACTTTTGGCAACTTCTGGAGCATTAAGAGAGAAACAACCAAAGAGAAATACAACCACAATCCTCATTTTAATGAGACCGAACTATATATTTTCATTAAGATAATAGAAAGAAATCACGACTATATTAAGGCCAGCACAAAACAATCTTTAACCAGTGTCTCTCGCGGCCTTCAGGTTGCCATGCTAGAGGTTGCATATTTTTAATTTAAATTCTTGACCTTTCGTGCCCATCTATGAATGCATCCAATGGGATATCTACATCAAATGCTCCTTTATATCCCCAAAAACAAATTCCCTACTACAAGAGCACCAGTATTGATGGATCACCCCACACCATCCCACCCACTAGAAACGGTGAAAAAGGAAACACGAGAAAACTTCTGAAATATCTCAAGATGACTATATGGGTGGTTCTTATGAATCAACCAACCATTCAAAACATGCTCATCAATCCAAACCATGAGTATTATGTGACAATATTCAAGCAGGCACTGAATCGGATTTCTGAAGCCATGTTAGAGAAACCCTAAACTCTCACTGAAAATAGGTGAAATGTGGCACCACTCAGAGATTGACATGTGCCAATTGGTACAAGTGGTAGACAATTGGCATGCTCAAACAACGAGGTGATGCAGAAATGACATGAGGGAGAAAATATCAGAAAAGCCCCAAATCTGGAGAACTAAAGCTCATCACCAACCTGAGATTGACAACTTTACATGATGTAACCTATGAAATCGTAAATGGAGAAATCATAGTAACAATAAAGTAACCTATGTAACAATAAAGTTGGATTCATCCTGGGAGTGGTAATGGGAGAAATCATAGTGAACAACAGGAAACATGCAGAGTTTCTTACAATCAAATAGATGAAAAAACACATGCAAAAAACCTAGATAATAATCATGAACAAGCTTAATATTGAATTATGAACTGTAAAGGAACTTAAAAAATCTGACATTACGAACCTGGTCAAGCGCACAAGCCAAAATATCCTGGACATGACCCTGGTTGACAAGTTTTATTTCTCATGATGCAAGAGGATTTGTACCTGCACTACCAAGTCAATCAAAATCCATCATTATCTATACAATAAATACAAGTAATTGATGTAGTATTTTTTACTCTAAGATGCATTCTTATGATAATGTTAGAAAATATGTTGAAAATGTCAAAACATACCTGAATAAGCTCCTCTTCATTTCAAGAACAATTTATTGGATTCGCATGAACTTGGAACAAGCCTCCCACGATCTGAAAGAGTAGCAACTAAGTCAACAGTCACTTTTTTGTTGCTACGCTGGATCAAGGGAGGTTTGCTCCAAGATTAAATCGCTCCAATAAATTATTCTCTACTAAACAGGGCCAACCACGTGAAGGTGGAAGCTCTTATGGCCCCTCCCCCCCCCTCCCCCCTCACATCACTCTCAATTCCCCAATACCCAATCCATATTTCATTTTTTACTTTCATGAGCATAAAAAAAAATATTCAATAACTAATAAAAAAACAATTCAACAAAAAGTACGCAAGGAAGCATTGCAATTAATGCTTGACATAAAAATAGTATGATAAATGAGTTTTTTATATAACGAAAAAAACGTTCCAAGTATGGTAACATTTGTCTTATAATAATACAATATTTTACATTATTGAATTTTATTTTTCTTCTTCCTATTTCTAAAGCTCCTAACTACATCATCAATATCATCATGCTCTGCTCCTGTTTCGTGCATTTCGACCCGCACTGCTGACCTAGTTGCGTAGTCACGATGTTTGGTCTCATCCAGTGATGGAGCATCGCCTAAAAAAATAGATAATATTAAATTTTAATTGTCAGTTTTTAAATATCATTGAACTAGTTTGGTAATATTAATAAAAAAATTTCAAAGAGATTATTTACCTAGTGCACCAGTTGTCGCCGCTGACCTAGTTGCGTAGTCACGATGTCTGGTCTCATCCAGTGACGGGGCATCGCCTACAAAAACAGATAATATTAAATTTTGATTGTCAGTTTTTAAATATCATTGAACCAGTTCGGTAATATTAATTAAAAAAATTGCAATGAGATTATTTACCTGGTGCACCAGTTGTCGTCGTTGGGACTATTGCCTTGTCTTCCTCTCTAGTGGTAAGATCCTCAAGGGAAACATTCTCTGTCATTTAAACAAAAAACATTATAAGGACAACCATCAAGGTATAATTACAAAAATTATAAGTGGAAATTAATTACCGTCACGGCCCTCACTGATAGTAGCATTGTCGGCCTGGTCCCCACTACAATGATCAGGTTACACGTGAGGATCATCTACATCTGGCTCTAAAACTGGGTTATTTGCCTCGTCGGTAGTGTTGCTCCCCTGATTTAAAAAAAATTGTTAGACATTAAATTTATGGACGAAAAAAAACATATTGAAAGGTTAATGTTTTACCTTATGAGGCATTCTGGATCTTGGGACTTGCCCCAAGCTTCTGCGACGTTCAACTACAGCTTGATAGCCGAAATGGAAAGCGATATTTTTATCTTCCTCTGTAGTTTCTGTTCCGAAGTCATCACCCTACATTACATATGATTGTGTATTTTTAATCATATTTGATAGGATTACAAAAACGTTGGAAGGCGATACAATTAATCATAAGATGTTTAGCTACTTAATTACAATTCTTGCAGCTAATTTCAAGTAGCCGCCCCGGCCTAGCTTGTGATGGCCCTTTTTCTCAATCCTAGCTTTGGTTGCCTTTGAGGTGTCAGGCAACCTAGCATCAAAAAAATTGAAGTCAGATATGACATAGCACACTTTTATTTTAGACATAGAGAAAATTAAAGCTATTGAATTAAAGTTGTAATTTACCTTGCGGGTCCAGTTGGCATTTTTCCTTCTTTCTTTGCCCTTTTCTCTTTTCCGTCATGGATGAGTGCTCTCCACTCACTCTCTGGAACTGCGAGAGGACGCTCATATCTAGGGTTAAATTGCAATTTTGTCCTATAGGTGTCCTTGATATATTTCAAATATTTGCCAGCTACCCGAGCCACCACTGTTCTATCAAATGTGCCGACCCCAAAAAGGGCTTCTAGATAATCTAGAAGTTCTTTTTTTTCAGGTTGGAATTCTAGGAATTCCACCCTGTGGGTATGGTTGGGCCAAAAATTACCAACGCATGGCTCTCCAAAAACCTGTAGAACTCATTGTTTCCTACACAGAAAAGAAGAAGAAGAAGATATTATCATTAATTTAAAAACAAAAATCATGATAAATATGTTTTAGATAAAGTACATGAAATAGTTAAAATATTAAAATTTACCTGGGAGTTGTACATGCTTTATAGGGACACCTTCATCTTTCACCAACAACGTGCCATTAATGGTCCCTTTGGAGCTGACACGTGTAGCTCCAGGAAACGCAATAATGTAGTTAGCCATATCAGCCTCATCATTGCCAACACGTTCAGCAGTTAGTTGGGTGTCTGGTTGGGCAGGGTGTGTTTCTTGGCTGGCATCTAAAGGAGTAGAAGGTGTACGAGAGGGTTGTTGGGCAATCTTCTTTCCCTTGTGTCCACACTACCACCAACTTAGGTTCGGCAAGTGCCGAAGAAAACACTACATACGAAAAAGAACTTTTGTTAGTTTAGTCGATGTAAAAATTAAAAATCAAAACATCACAATTCATCTCATGCGAAACCAAAAAAAATATCCTTTTGAATTTTTTATTATTACTTGATATCCTTATAGCTGGCTCATAAGATTTTTATCCTCTCTTCGGTTTCGGGTGTTTGAGGCGCGTCTATCAAAGTATTAAATTCGACCTTGCATCTCGTGCCTTTTTTGCAAACGGGGCTCTTGGAGATAGGGATGAAGAAAGCTCTTCCTCAAGAGGGAATCATTGAGTGTACCATGGATAGGTGTACGCATATTTGAACAAAATTAATATTATTTCAATTATGTAAATAACTAAAATACACGAAGATAGAGAAATGCGGCACTTTACATGTTCTTCCACGCTCTTCCATGATCATCCGTCTCGGGGTTGTTGGAATACCTTTGCCCTCGGTATGCCACATTGCAATAAAATTATAAATGTAAGAACTTGAAAACAATATCTAACTTGGCTAAAATGAAAACTGAAATAATTTCACAATAAGACAACTGGAAAATAGAGTTAGAGTTTCAAATATGCCTTGCATTGAATTCGATCCACGAAAACATGTCATTGCACATTAAGGCACCCAGACAAGAGACGAGTTGACAATGAAGACCTTATTGAATATATTGTTGGAGCAACTTCTAGTAAACTTGTTGTGAAGACCTTGAGGATATTTTTGGAGCAACATTGTTGAAAGTCGATGGTATAGCATTGTTGGAGACGATCTTGAAGGGCCTTGAAGTGACGCTTTTGGAGCAACTATTGAAAAATCCTTAGAGCATTTAAGTAAGGCACTTTCTATCTTCCATCACCTTTTTCCTTTCAATATCCTTTAAATGATTTTGTTGATATTTAATGTTTGAAATCACGTTATAATTCTTGATTATATGTGTTTGGGGACTTTCCCTTTGAAATTACCCAAAAATACCCTTTAAAATTTTATCTTCGGCATGCGTATCGACCCTATTGTTCAATATTTTGATTGATAGTAGTAAACATAGAGAGTTAGGGGCTCTTGACTTGGTTTGGTTAGGCCATTAGATCTTTAACATCACAGGAGAACCCCCTTGACTTGGACGAGAGCTAGCCCAAAGTGAAAAGAGGTTGGTGGTGGCATGATAGGGCTATTGAATTACACATGGTATCACACTTTAGCTTTAGGAATTTATCTTGAGAAGTGCGACATTTTGCTATATAAATTCTCAAATTCTTTACAACACTATTATTAAGAACTAATAATAAGTGATGTTGAGGGGTTTTTGGGTATAAGAAACAATACCATTTAAAAACTAGGGTTCTCAGTCCTTGGCATTCCTTCACCTAGGCCTAGGGGCACACTAGAATAATTTCACACTAAACCATACGAAACTTAAAAGTAACTTAACAAATCCATAAAGTAATAATAATCATAATTCCTAATTTGCTATTGTACGATGTGATGCAAATTATTCAAACATGAAGCAATGAAGACATGCGATGTCTAAATTTCAAAAGATTGATGAACCAATACAAGAAGTTAGAAACTACAACTTTGATTGATAGGTTTTCTGTGTCCTAACTCCAGGAAGGAATCTAGTTTGTAGGAATAGAAGGAATTTGTTATCTTTACAATCCCATCCCAACATCAAATTCGGTGATAAGTTTATATGAGGTTAGGTCAAGGAAACATTCACTCCACGAATGATATATTTAAGTAAGCTTCTCCTATTATAGGAAAAAACCATACCTATAATGCATTCACTTGCATGTATAAAGGGAAAGGAAAAGATGTTTTCATACAACGGTGACAAAGGCATCTTAGGAAAGGTATCTTCACTTTTTATTTATGTTGTTCACCCACCACTCTTGTGTTTTCACTAATCTTTGTTTTGTCATTTTTGTATTCAAATTAAGTTAAGGCATTAAGTATTTTTACCTTTCGGTGTAGTTTTTATAAGTGGCATGTATGGATTTTCCATTAATTCTGCACTTTCTCTTCATGCGCATGTTTCCCTGGAAATAAAATGCATGATTTAGTCCCATACATTTAACGAGTTGTTGGATGAACTCCATTGGCAATATCATGTTTCCTATTCAATCAAAATTTATCTCGGTTAGGGTAGGTAGGAAGGTTTTCCCTTTGTATTAATAGGGCACTTCTAGCTTGCATTTTTATTATATCTCTCAAATTTAGTGTCGTTTCAATTAGGGCATGAATTTTTCAACTTTGAGTGAGAATGAAACAAAGACAAATTTTTGTGATGGATGACTGTATATGACTCCATGGCCAGAGGAAAAGGCAGTAATCTACTTCTTCAAATATCTATAGTTCTCATTCACCTCATACGGAGATGGTCCCTGATTTTGAGCCAAATGTTGCAGCAAAAAGTTCCCCCCCTCCATAATTTGATATTCAATGGAAATTTCTTAAATTGATGATGGGGCATGATTATGGAACATTGGCACATACATATGTAATGGAATTCTAAGATCATGATATATGTTTGCATATGTTTATGGAGGTGGTGGAGCAAAAAAGAGCTCAAATAGAGCTGAAATTTTTCACATAAAAAGGACTGTGGGCTTGACTAATGGTTCCATTTAGAAAATGATATCTAGACAGAGAATAAGTGTAGCATGCAAACATGCATTGAAAATCCATCTGATTTTGCATTGTATTACTTATGATGGATTCAAATTTGGGTTTCAAAATGCTAGGTTATGGCATGATTTTGTCGAGAAACCCTTAGTTGGATTCTCATGTTGGTTTAATTTATATTTTCAGTTTGTTTTGCAATCTTTGGGTGATAGTAACTCATGAACTAGGTTACCAATGTGTAACAATCATATTTCAAGAATAAAGTTGTGATTTTTTTATATTATTATTATTATCTATTAGCTACTAGTATTGACACCTAATGCCTGGAATTTTGACATCTTGATAGCATGGATAATTTCGAAAATGTTTCTAGTAATGTTAACATAATAACTATCATTACGTGTCTTCACTTTTGTCACCATAATAGACCTGTGATATGGACTCATCATACAACTTAATATGCTATGTCCCAACAAGTTCAAATAGGTTGAACCTACCTCATAGTGTGGTTATTAAGGACAAGTTGCTTGGTATATAACTCGATAGCATAGACCGCATTGCAGTTCTAAAAAGAATCCTCAAGTGTCAGAAAAACTTCACAATATGTTCTACTATAAAGCCTTTTGGGATACCTAAAATAATATATGTATCATTGATGACTTTTAAAGTATTACAAGATCCAGAGGGAAAGGAAATCAATGGAAGAGTGATCCACCAATGAGAACCTAGAATTTAGCATCAGATGAGTTAGAGTCTAGGAAATTGAAACCCTATAATTTTAATTAGTGATGAAGGACATCACATAGGTAATTATATTTTCATGTAGAATAATCTGTTAATTCAAATATAAACTACATAATATGAAAGGCATACCATAAATTTTTCCACGTAAGTCCAAACAACCTATAAAAAGGGAAAACCTTCTTTTTCCATGGGAAATAATTTACCTTTCCTTTTCAAGATAATCTAAATCACAAAAAATATGAACTATACTGCACACATTCTTGGATAATGTGAAAGTGGAAAAGGAATACCCTACACAAGTGATGCACACATGTACATTTGAACACCAATAGATTTTTGTAGTTGAAATGCAATGCTTGTTTTCATTTAAATGTAGGGTT
Organism: Pinus albicaulis; assembly: GCA_034641835.2. Taxonomy (NCBI): domain Eukaryota; kingdom Viridiplantae; phylum Streptophyta; class Pinopsida; order Pinales; family Pinaceae; genus Pinus; species Pinus albicaulis. Next base: position 41,228 of record JAXQQM020073898.1, read on the forward strand.
TTTAAAGCAGGGAGAAATAATGGCTGCCAAATTAATAAGCGTTTCTTTGGGAAAAATTTAAATCTTGTATTGGGTGATGAAGATAATAGAGGGTATTGAATCTTGATTCTTGACATCTAGAGAACCCTACAGCCTAACACAATCCAATGGAATTGACCAAAAAAACCCAAATAGAGTCAACCCTACTATAGGAGGAAGGGCCTGCAGTAAGAACTTACCATTTTGCAAGAGCTGAGGGCGAATGCTGTTCTGCAAGAGCTGAGGGCGAACGCTGAGGGTGAATGCTGAGGGCAAATGATGTTCTGCAAGAGCTCTGCATGTAATGCTGAGGGTGAATGTCGTTTCAAGAGCTGGATTGGCTTAATGCTGTTTTGAAGTTATTTTAGGGTGAATAAGACGTGATATCAGACGTTAAGGTAGCACACATGTACATTTGAACACTAATAGATTTTTGTAGTTGAAATGCAATGCTTGTTTTCATTTAAATGTAGGGTTTTTAAAGCAGGGAGAAATAATGGCTGCCAAATTAATAAGCGTTTCTTTGGGAAAAATTTAAATCTTATATTGGGTGATGAAGATAATAGAGGGTATTGAATCTTGATTCTTGAAATCTAGAGAGAACCCTACAGCCTAACACAATCCAATGGAATTTACCAAAAAAACCCAAATAGAGTCAACCCTACTATAGGAAGAAGGGCTTGCAGTAAGAACTTACCATTTTGCAAGAGATGAGGGCGAATGCTGTTTTGCAAGAGCTGAGGGTGAACACTGAGGGCGAATTCTGAGGACAAATGCTGTTCTGCAAGAGCTGAGGGTGAATGCTGAGGGCGAATGCGCGCGTGATATCAGATGTTAATGTAGCTATTGCGACGAATACGAAACAATAAAATCATTTTTATGTAGCAAGCATATAAGTTTCGTATTTTTATTTAGCACGCATATAAGTGTCGTTATACCAACAACGGAAAAAGCGTCACCACTGTGACGGCTGCCTCCAAACGTCACAATTGCGACACTTAGACGTTGTGTCATACTTGCGACGTTTGGAGGCAGCCATCGCAATAGCGACGCTTTGGGCCATAGTGTCGCAATTGCGACGTCTTCCTCCAAATGTCACAATTGCGACACTTTGTCTAAGTGTCGGTATTGCGACACTTTTCTATAAACGTCGGTATAGCGATGGTTTCGGGCGAGATGGAAAAAATTTGGGGAAATTTATGACATTTGGTCAAAAGAATTGGAACCAAGTGTCAAAATTTCCGCCAAATGTAGTAGTGAACTACTATATATACCCTACATATGCTATGGTTAAGAGAACATATCTGTGGATGATACTGAGGTTATACAACATGCAAAAGAAGAATTTTTTTTGGATTCTACTGAGGCAATACAGTGTAAATAAGGGAGCAGAGATTAAGTTAATGTCTGGGGTAGAACACTTTAAAAGAAAGAATAGATTTGCAGATCTGTCTCTAAGGTACTACAGATATTTAAGTAACAATTACAGTCAAGTTTGAAGTTAACAAAAGGTGGAAGAAAGAACAGGAATTATGTATTAGTTTGAAGGTGTAACAAATCAGATCTAAGGACAATATTGTCTACATATAAGTCTGAAGATGATAGCGTTTGAAAGATAGAAAATAAAAGAATAATTTTGATTGTAGACTTATCTAAAGGAAGAACTGAATGATACAAATTTGAAGGTAACTTAAGGACGTATTCTACAGAAGCAGCTAATGGTTAGTAATTGCTGAAGTAACTAGAAGATTGAGATATTGACTAAAGGATATGATTAAGTTATATATGAGGAAAGAATTTTAAAAGTCAGAAACCTCAAGTGAGGAAGGTAAATCAAAGATTTACCTTCCTAACTATATTGAAAAATACATAGTTAAAAGAAAGATCAATTTTGTCTCTACATTTTTATAAGCACTTTGATAATTGACTTGATGAAGGATTAACTCATCAAGCTCACAAGTAGTTATCAAGAAGAGAATTTTTATTAATCTATAGCCCTTAAATTCTCAACATGGTATCAGAGCTATGGTTATGATCAAAGGCAATTTGAAAGGACTCGAAACATTCTAAAAGGACCTATGTCAAAAGGGCTCAAATCATAGTAATACAGTCCAATAATTAAACTAGGTGCAAGTTCACAAGAAAGGTCAATCTTTGTCACTATGAAAAGAAGGAACTCAGTAACATCTCAATCTCAATGACATCACACTGTTGAAATTACTTCTGCTTCAATTCAGTAATACTCTTATAAGATTATTTCGATACCACAATAGTGAGGAGAATGAGTTATAAAGGTGTATTTACAGTTAAGGCTCGGTGTTGACAAAAATATATCAGTATAATCCGTACTAGAGTGAAAATGTTCAGTGTTATAATTACAGCTCAACTACAGTATCGGTATAATCAATCACATGATAAGTATGACACTACAATTTGGAACTACCACAGTAAAAAATCTATCACTATTTCATGCTACCACAGTGAGAAAGGTCTCACGCATTCGGTGCCATCACAGCTTGATGAGAAGTATGCCATTTTAGTTTGATGGTATCACATAGGGTGTCACAGAAATGGTCAACAGAAGTCAGAGACATGTACAGTGGAGTATCTAAAATCGAAGCACAAAATAAGGTCAAAACAATAATACGTATACACAGTGAAATAATACATTTGAGGATCTCGGAATAGCTGCTTACATTGAGTTTTAAATAATCTGAATTCTTTCCTATGAAGTTGATAGTGCAAGAACCAACTAAAAGAAAGAACTAGTTTGAAGGTATAACAAATCAGATCTAAGGACAAGATTGTCTACGTATAAGTCTGAAGGTGACAACATTTGAAAGATAGAAAATATAAGAGCAGTTTTGATTACATACCTATCTAAAGGAAGAACTGAATGATACAACTTCCAAGGTAACTGAAGGAAGTATTCTACGGAATAAGCTAAAGGTTAGTAATTGTTGAAGTAATTGGAAGATTGAGATATTGACTAAAGGATATGATTAATTTATCTCTGAGGAAAGAATTGTAAAAGTCAGAAACCTCAAGTAAGGAAGGTAAATCAGATATTTACCTTCCTAACTATATTGCAAAATACTCAGTTACAAGAAAGATCAATTTTGTCTCTACATTTGTATAAGCACTTTGATAATTGACTTGATGAAGGATTAAGTCAGCAAGCTCATAAGTAGTTATTAAGAAGAGAATTTGTATTAATATATAGCCCTTAAATTCTCAACATATAATTCATAATCGCACATGACCATCGATTGTAGCAATCTTGAAATAAACTCAAACTTGAATAAGAGCAAACAAAAAATTTCAATTTTGTGGTTTATATGATAGATATTTGATAATAGCTCACTCAACATCCATGTTTCAGGTAGTATTTGGTGTCTTTTTATGTGGAAAATTTTCCAATGGGGCTAGATGTTTTGACCTTTTCTATTTGGATCTAAGCTTAATATGAATATGTATTGGATTTTTGTTTTAAATGAAAACATAGGTTCTTCTTTTTCCTTTTTTGTTTTTCTCCCTTTACATATATATGTTGTGAATTTTTCGTAATTTAAAAAAAAATAAACAGTCATGTTAATATGTTTTAACATATTGCAATTTTAAAAATAAATATACAATTTTAAAATTTATAGCTAGAGTTTTGGAGGAAGCATGAGAATTCTACCTGCTTTAGCCATAATTCTTGATGCTTGTGCTGATATATATATGGAAAATAGAAACCAGGTTCAAATGGACAATAAACCCAAATGCTACACTTCTTTTCACCTTTTTCTTGGTCTAAGCAAGCCTGACAACAATCTGCAGTACTTTCTTTATGGTGCATCAGACCCCATTTAACTATTGCTCCGTCATAGTCTGTATGTAGTTCTGCATGGCATTAAGAAGGAAGTGGCCTGCCAGGTATGATTCTATCTTCTACAGAAATAATATCAAACTATGCATCAGGCTTTAATTGCACCATTTTAAGCTAGGATTCTCCAAACCCTTGCTACCCTTGGACAAATTGAACAAAGAAACAATATAACTCGTTCAAAAATAACACACCTAGGAAAAGGTGGAAAAGAAAACATATGTTAAAACAAAATACTTTGAATTTTAACAGTTCTTCACTATAAAATGCTAAATTCCATTCTCCCACATGTATGTAATCAAATTGTTAAATTTAGCAACATAACAATAACCTTAAATATGCTGAAAAAAGGAACCTAGAGAAATTCTCAGGAAACCATAATCCTCAAGTCATAAACATAAAAATAGATAAGACTTCTATATGAATACTTTGTAAAACAAGATCTCAAGACATAATGCAGTGAAGAGGACAAAATAATTTGGTGATTCTAACCTAGTAGTCAAAATCCCAAGAAATCAAAAGCGAAAACACCAAACTAAGATTGCACATATATTCATTACTGATCTCAGTTCCATCCTCCAACATCTTTCCACTATCCTTGCTTGAAGCTTCGGGAGGTAATGAGAATCCAACTTCCTCCAACGCAGGGCCCCAGTGAGTCTCTAATACTTTTTCCACCGTCTTTGTTCATGGGAACCCCAATACATAATGTATAAACACAGGCCCAAATTTGGGAGTTGTGGACCGAAAGGAGCAAGGAGGAAAAGAACATGATGTCACAAAAAATACTATGCCATCACAACTAATAGACTAGCCATCAGTGGAAGTCACACATACGCTGAATAGAAAAAATGCATACCAGTATCTTTGGCTTCTGTGGAGGAATTAACACTGGCTTTCATTGCTTCATGTTTCTTAGCTTCTTCAATATTTTTCGTCTGCCATTCTTCAAGGGCTATCACTTAAAAAAATTGAAGTATTAACAACATATTCATGTAACTGCCAAATTATAAAATAGTCAATATTTAACAGTCAATAGTTTTCATTGTTACTGAAGTGGGTAACACTTTAATTTTACATTATTACTCAACTAGTGGGTTAAAAATTTATAACTTTTGAGGAATCCAGATCTAAAAAGTCGCTGAGATTTATATAATGAGAAAATGTATGAGCTCCCACATGTCAATTGTTAGAAGCTATGTGAATGGTGGAATATATGCTAGAGCACTCATAGAATATGGCAGAGGGCGTTCATGATGTTATATTCCCAAGGGTGAATGATATTGATCCTTTAATTTGATTATGTGAGGCCTCTAAGCACTTTAATAATTTATAATTCCCTAGTACCTCTGCAGGAATTTCCCCTGATATTTGATTGCCCTGGAATTCAAGGCAAAGCTCTGAAATCTCTGTTATGAAGAAAAAAGGGAGCTATAAATATTCCCTAGAAATTGGTTTTCATTTAATAATAATCCATAAGATGGTTGTTCTTTCATTATCCCTTCATCTATTAGTGGTGGAGAAAGCAAACCAGTGAATTTGTTACTATTTGAAATCATGAAGCACCGTCAGACCCTTAGATAGAATGGAAGTGACTGGATTGCTTCCCCAAAGACCACACATAAAGAGATTAGATAGAATGGAAGTATCTAGATTGCTTCCCCAAGACCACACATAAAGAGAGATGAATAAAGAGCAGCAAAGGTGACCTGAGCTTGCAAACTATTGAAAAACTCATTTATTGAAAGCAGTGGTGGTTTGGTGAAGCTATTATTCGAGCAAGGTGAAATGTTGCTAGATAATTTGTTTCCACTAACATTAAATAAAAGAATAAAAGAAACTCGAAATTCAGGAATCATCCCTCTAAGTTGAATGCCTCTCAAGCAAGAAAACACAAGTACCTGCATCTACCCAAAACTATAAGAATTTGACTAGTCAAAATATTTTAACACAAATTAAGGATCTCCAAGCTACTATATTCACCCCAACCCTCAGGGAAGGTTCCATTTTGAGTTTTCTGCAGAGCCCAAATAATATTAACACGAGGAAGTGTGACAAGATCGACAGGAATATCTCCTTGAAAATAGTTGAGCTCCAATTTTTCATTGTTTGATAAACAACTAGTAGACTCAGAATCAATATAAATTTTTCCAAGGTTGTAGTCTAGCGAATTTGTGAACACAAGTACATAATGCTCATGGAAATTTCCCAGCTCCTTGTGAATCTCATGAGTGAGAGAGTTACTTAAAACATCTAGAATTTGAAGCATGGATTGTTTGCCAATATCTATTGGGATAAGTCTATCTAAAATATTTGGAAAAAGGGAAACGAAACTAAGTCTAGAACAATTCCCTAACTGTGCAGCTCCAATTTTTCACTATTTGATAAAGGCGACAGCGTTTTAAAGATAGAAAATACAAGAATAGTTTTGATTGTAGACTTATCTAAAGGAAGAAATGAATGATACAACTTCCAAGGTAACTGAAGGACTTATTCTACAAAAGCACCTAAAGGTTAGTAATTGCTGAAGTAACTGGAAGATTGAGATATTGACTAAAGGATATGATTAAGTTATCTCTGAGGAAAGAATTTTAAAAGTCAGAAACCTCAAGTAAGGAAGGTAAATCAGAGATTTACCTTCCTAACTAGATTGCAAAATACTCAGTTACAAGAAACATTTGTATAAGCACTTTGATAATTGACTTGATGAAGGATTAACTCAGCAAGCTCACAAGTAGTTATCAAGAAGAGAATTTTTATTAATATATAGCCCTTAAATTCTCAACATGGTATCAGAGCTATGGTTATGATTAAAGGAAGTTTGAAAGGACTCGAAACATTCCAAAAGGACCTATGTCAAAAGGGCTCAAATCATAGTAAGACAGTCCAATAATTAAGCTAGGTTCAAGTTCACAAGAAAGGTCAATATTTGTCACTATGAAAAGAAGGATCTCGGTAACATCTCAATCTCAATGACATCACAGTGTTGAAATTACCTCTGCCTCAATTCAGTACTACTATTATAAGATTATTTCGATACCACAGTAGTGAGGAGAATGAGTTATAAAGGTGTATTTACAGTTAAGGCTCGGTTGTACAAAAAAATATCAGTATAATCTGTATTACATTGAAGATATTTAGTGTTATAATCACAGGTCAACTATAGTCTCGGTATAATCAATCACATGATAAGTATGACACTACAATTTGGAACTACCACAGTAAAAAATCTATCACTATTCCGTGCTACCACAGTGAGTCTCGGTATAATCAATCACATGATAACTATGACACTACAACTTGGAACTACCACAGTAAAAAATATATCACTGTTTCGTGCTACCACAGTGAGAAAGATTTCACTGGTTCGGTGCCATCACAGGTCAACTACAATCTCAATGACATGACAGTGTTGAAATTACCTCTGCCTCAATTTAGTACTACTCTTATAAGATTATTTCGATACCACAGCAGTGAGGAGAATGAGTAATAAAGGTGTATTTACAGTTAAGGCTCGGTGTGACAAAAATATATCAGTATAATCCGTATTACAGTGAAGATCTTCAGTTTTATAATCATAGGTCAACTACAGTCTTAGTATAATCAATCACATGATAAGTATGACACTACATTTTGGAAATACCACAGTAAAAATTCTATCACTGTTTTCGTGCTACCACAGCGAGAAACATTCTAAAAGGACCTACGTCAAAAGGGCACAAATCATAGTAAGACAGTCCAATAATTAAGCTAGGTGCAAGTTCACAAGAAAGGTCAATATCTGTCACTTTGAAAAGAAGGATCTCGATAACATCTCAATCTCAATGACATCACAATGTTGAAATTACCTCTACCTCAATTCAGTACTACTCTTATAATATTATTTCAATACCACGGCAGTGAGGAGAATGAGTTATAAAGGTGTATTTACAGTTAAGGCTCGGTGTGACAAAAAGATATCAGTATAATCCATATTACAGTGAAGATCTTCCATTTTATAATCACAGGTCAACTAAAGCCTCGGTATAATCAATCACAGGATAAGTATGACACTACAATTTGGAACTACCATAGTAAAATATCTATCATTGTTTCGTGCTATGACAGTGAGAAAGGTCTCATTGGTTTGGTGCCATCACAACAACTTGTTGGTATCACATAGGGTCTCACAGAAATGTTCAACAGAATTCAGAGACATGTACAGTGAAGTATTTACAATCGAAGCACAAAATAAGGTCAAAATAGTAATATGTATACACAGTGAAATAGTACATTTGAGGATCTCAAAATAGCTACTTACATTGAGTTTGAAAGAATATGAATTCTTTCCTATGAAGTTGACAGTGCAAGAACCAACTAAAAGAAAGAACTAGTTTGAAGGTATAACAAATCATATCTAAGGACAATATTGTCTATGTATAAGTCTGAAGATGACAATGTTTGAAAGATCGAAAATACAAGAACAGTTTTGATTGCAGACCTATCTAAATAAAGAACTGAATGATACAACTTCAAAGGTAACTGAAGGACGTATTCTACAGAAGTAGCTAAAGGTTAGTAATTGCTGAAGTAACTGGAAAATTGAGATATTGACTAAAGGATATGATTAAGTTATCTCTGAGGAAAGAAATGTAAAATTCAGAAACCTCAAGTAAGGAAGGTAAATCAGAGATTTACCTTCCTAACTATATTGAAAAATACTCAGTTACAAGAAAGATCAATTTTGTCTCTACATTTGTATAAGCACTTTGATAATTGACTTGATGAAGGATTAACTCATCAAGCTCACAAGTAGTTATCAAGAAGAGAATTTGTATTAATCTATAGCCCTTAAATTCTCAACATGGTTTCAGAGCTATGGTTATGATCAAAGTCAGTTTGAAAGGACTCGAAACATTCTAAAAGGACCTATGTCAAAAGGGCTCAAATCATAGTAAGATAGTCCAATAATTAAGCTAGGTGCAAGTTCACAAGAAAGGTCAATCTTTGTCACTATGAAAAGAAGGATATTGGTAACATCTTAATCTCAATGACATCACAGTGTTGAAATTACCTCTGCCTCAATTCAATACTACTCTTATAAGATTATTTCTATACCACAGCAGTGAGGAGAATGAGTTATAAATGTGTATTTACAATTAAGGCTCGGTGTGACAAAAATATATTAGCATAATCCGTATTACAGTGAAGATCTTTAGTGTTATAATCACAGGTCAACTACCATCTCGGTATAATCAATCACATAATAAGTATGACACTACAATTTGGAACTACCACAGTAAAAAATCTATCACTGTTTCGTGCTACCACAGTGAGAAAGGTCTCACTGGTTCTGTGCCATCACATCTTGATGAGAAGTATGCCATTTCAGTTTGATGGTATCACATAGGGTCTCACAGAAATGGTCAACAGAAGTAAGAGACATGTACAGTGAAGTATTTACAATCGAAGCAAAAAATAAGGTCAAAACAGTAATATGTATACATAGTGACATAGTAGATTTGAGGATCTCAGAGTAGCTGCTTACATTGAGTTTGAAAGAATCTGAATTCTTTCCTATGAAGTTGATAGTGCAAGAACCAAATAAAATAAAGAACTAGTTTGAAGGTATAACAAATCAGATCTAACTATGTAACTAGGCAGGTCTTCATTATAATGACTATGTAATTATGTACTTATGTAAAGATGAAGTCAATAATAATAAAATTAATTTTTGGTTTACTTGCTTCATGGGTTTGACCCAAGACTTGGGGGAATTGACCCATTTTGCGTGTTTCCTCCTAGATTTAATATTTGCAATTTGTGACATATGCCAAGCTCCATAGGAATGCTTCCACTAAGGAAATTATACCCAATGCTAAGTGCACATAAGGTAATTCCAATATTTTTTCCACCATCTCTGTTCATGGGAACCACAATACATAATGTATAAACACACGCCCAAATTTGGGAGCTATGGACCAAAAGGAGCAAGGAAGAAAATAACCTAATGTAACAAAAAAATAGTATGCCACCACAACTAACGAACAAGCCATAAATTGAAGTCACACATAAGTTGAATATAAAAAATGCATACCCATATTTTTGGCTTGTGTGGAGGAATTCACACTGGCTTTCATTGCTTCACGTTTCTTAGCTTCTTCAAGCTTTTTCATCTGCCATTCTTCAAGGGCTATCACTTAAAAAAATGTAAGCATTAACAACATATTGATGTAACTGCCAAATTCTATAATAGTCAATATTTAACAGTCAATAGTTTGCATTGTTAGTGAACTGGGTAACACTTCAATTTTACATTATTATTCAACTAGTGGGTTAACGATTTCTAACTTTTGAGGAATCTAGAGCTAAAAATTTCCTGAGTTTTTCCTTGTTAGAAAACTTGAAGGCATGCCTGAAATGGGTCAGAGTATCAACGAGTCTTCTCTTCTCCACCGTAAGACTCAAAAAATCTTTTCTACTTCGTCAGGCCAATGTTTCAGGATGACACCTTTGGTGGGAATGCCATATGGGAAATTCCATAGGAACTTTAGATGCACACTCAAAAATTTAAGTCCCACCTAATTACCATCTTTACTATTTACCTTCCATAGGCTCACTTACCTTAACAACCACTTGCTTAATTAATGGTGGGCACAACACTTAGAACTGAATGAGATTTAACTTCTTGAACTTCCGAGGCCTATCAAGTATAAGATCATTGTCCAGATTATTAGCTTCTTCCAAGGCCTTTTCTGCAAAAGAGATTGCAAGAGTAGGATCCCATGAAGTTAACTCCAATGCAAGCCCATAATCTGTATCAACAACCTCAAAAAATTCAGGATACTTGTTGCATAAATCATTTCTGAAATCCATGGGGAGACCCATATCAGTAGCTAAGTGGGCAATCTTCTCCAGCAATACCCTCTTGCTCATAGAAATCATTAAAAGCTTCCTGATATTCTCAACAAATAGGCCCTCCATCTGAGATTTAATCTGCACTTCTTCCAAGTGCAGCTGTTGTGCCTGGGGGGTCAATGTGAAATAGAATCAGTATCCCCAACTTGTTCGTTGTATATTTCAATCATTTGAACAACAACCTCATATATAAAGGTATCCTTTCTTTGTTTTGATATCTGGAATAAGTCATTCAAGGCTTGATAGTTCACACCCGAACTCTCCTCTGTAGACTCCTTGAATTAACAATGATCAAAGTCTAGTTTGGCTATTAGAATAACCATAATAGACAAGTTAGGGAAGTAAAGGAATTTATATTACCGACCTCTTTCTAATAGTACTAGTAATTTGTAACCTTCACAAATTACAAGACAATCCTCTAAGCATATCCTATCGAAGGTCTCTTCCAATCCTGTAGAGCCACATTCTTTTGGAAATGTGATATCAAGCACTTTGCTATACCAACCTCAGTGATTAATTTTTTTAATTGGTTATGTTTCCTCAATGGAAAGAAGAGGAGATTTAAGAGAAATTCTATGGAACTGCTTCTCACTAGTTTTTGTAAGATCCCCTTCTAGACCAATCATGCATTCCATTAAGGTGACAATTTCTTTACGAATTGGATCAATAGGAGGGTCTGTCAATTGAGCCAACATCTGCTTTAAGTACTCAAATATTATTTTTAGTATATTTTACATCATAGCTAAAGGTGTATCATTCCCCATGGAATCAAGAGATTTTGTTCCATATTTTTCCATAGGAAGCAACAACATTTCCAAAGCCTTAATTGTTTTTCTGAACAATGAAATGCATATTTAAACAAATAGCTCATAAATGCAAACATACATTCAAAAATACCTCATAGCATATTTACATACAAATCACTTACCCATAAGCCTTCATTAGTGACAACAAGCCATATATTCCCATGTTTTCCATTGTATCATCCAAACTATCAACTTGTAAACCAATACAATCAACAAGCTATGGAAAACTTATTGTTGACATCCAAGGTGACCAAGTCCTTCCATACAAGACGTGTGATCATTTATTCAACATTTTATTTGCAATAAAATCCAAATGAGGAGTTTCAAAACTTAGTCCAAATATTAAGAAAAAAAAACGTTTTGTTTTGTATCCAAGTTATCAAAAAAGAGTGGTTGGATTTGAGAAGTTATATATGAACAAAAACAAGATGACCATCTAGATCGATGACTTTTCCAAATACTTCTTTGGCCACTGAATGAAACTATTTTCCATCTCCTTCAAACGAACACATGCATCTATTTTATCTTCATATGGAAGGGGGATATTACTTGTGACATTAATTACATTTACATTTGCGTCTTCTGGACCAAGTGGCACTCCATGTATGATAGAAATTGATTGAATTCATCAAATGCCAGCAATAGCACGGTCATATGGATCTAATATATTCACTTTGTCACCTACTTGGAGTAGGTCATGCCCTACCGGATTTAATAAGCACTGTCAAAAACAAAAAAGTATACATAGATATTAGGAAAATAATAATTACAATCAAATTTCAAAAACATACATAGATATTTAATTAACTGAATAATGTGCACTCACTAAGTTAATATCTGAAATACCAACAGGATTTGGCATCGATTGGGAATGTTCAGGTGCATCAATTTCGTCATATTTTAGAACTCTCGAGGTAACAATTTTTCCTTTAACATCCTATATGTGATTTCATTATGCACAAATCAAATATTACATTAAAACACAATAAGTTTTAACATAGCAGAAAACAGTAAATATAATATTAAAACATTAAAATATTAATAACACTAAAATAGAAGCATATAGCTCTTGTAGATATCTACAAAAACATACCTTCACATGTTCATGGCCCTTTTTTGAGTCATTTAGCATTCTTGCACCACCCAAATTTACATTTTCTTCCTGTGATTGATAGGAATTGCCAATAAAAGAAGGCTTCATGAGTAAAGGGAAATGGAACCAAAAAATTAACATATTACAAATTAAGGTGAAGCACTGGTTGCAAGGGAATTATAATTTTCTTACCTCATCTAAATCAATGCTAAATTCCTTCTTTTTCGATGCAGCAACAAGAGGTTTGATGGAGGAGGCTATGGTTGACATTGTCTTTGCCAAACCAGTTATACATTGCATTGCATGATTATAATCCTTACTATGGTTTTCAACAATAGATAAAGCTCCTATTTGTCTACTCTCGATGTCAATAGATGGAAAAGAAATTTCTATTGGATTTTCTGACATATAATTATGTTTGGAATTTTCTAAGTCTGCCATATAATGAGCCATTTCACTCACCACTGGTTCTCTTTTAGCTTCTTCAACCTACAAATAATTTTCAACGCACAACTAGTTGGATATTAATAAAAATAAAAACAAATAACACAATGTACAATATTCAATAAAAAAATTGTATACTTACAAATATTTGTTGTTTGGCTCGCAACCCACCCCGACCCAAAAAATATCGAGCCTTCACCTGCTCTCTTGATTTATTCTCTCTTATACTCTTTGAGAAATAATATTCAGCATGCATACTTCAAATCTTCCCATTGTTTGGGAGTCAAGCTACTCTCCCTATCTTTTCCATCCAAGATTAATTTTCTGCATTTATGCCTGAAGTTATTCATCAAAATTCTCATTTTGCGCTTATAATATTTAATAGAAATCCTTCCACCAATAGTCTAATTTTTTTTTTCCATTTTTTGGATCACTTGATCAACATTTCTTGGATATTGATCTACAAAGTTGGATTTGGTAACATCCAAATGAGACTTTATTCTTGTGCCCAACTCTATGGCCCACCTTGACGCATTTGGTCCAGTAAGCTAACCATATTTTACCTCAATCAAGTAAGCCTTCTTCCCTTCTGATTTTCGTTCTTTGGCTTCCCTTTCTGTGGACCTATAAATGCTTTGACTAATTCTTTGTCTTTTGACTAAAGCTGATACATCTTCAAAACCAAGACTAGGTGATGGAAAATCACTCATACTTGTGGCTAAAGAAGGTGTGGTAGTTCCTAGCACCTGAATTGGAGAAGATGTAATTGGTGTGATTTCTATGGAAAAACAATGAATTGGTTTCTCCTTCTCCACAATAGGTGTGCCACTAGGTTGCACACAAATCTCCTCAGATGTGCCTTCAAATCTTTTCTTTAACTGTAAATAAATTTCTTGCAACTCTGATTTTTCAGAATGTGCCAATTTTTCGCGAACACCTTGGACATGATCATCTGATATATCAGGAAGTTGATCATTAGTATTGTCAGCTTCATCTCCATACATTGAATTACCACGGTGTTTGCTTCTACAAGTTAGCAGGGATATGTCTTTGCTTGCTTTTTGTTTCTTCTCATTGTCTATGGGATCCAAGTTTCCCCTATAAAAAAAAAACTTATCAAATAATGGCCTACATCATCAAATATATTATATACACTTTCATTAAATGTGCATAGAAATAAAAAGTGACGAAGAGTAACTACTTACTTATTCACCAAACGAAGAGATGAGAAATATTCTTCATTTTTTGTGATGCATTCTTTAAGAACATGCTCGTATTCTATCATATTTTCATCACTGCTAAGATCATTTTTATGTTTCAACCCCTACTTCATAGTATTTATGTCCTACGTTTCACATTTAAAGAAAAAATATTAGTGCATGGACAAATAAAAATTATACAATATATCTATTATACGATCATGCGTTATGATCAATGAGAATGAATTAACCTTAAATTGATAGAAGGAACACTTTAATCAGTATCAGCACCTTATCTAGAATTATGGATTCTATTTTTTTAATTGCAAAAAAATTGTAATATTTGCATAAATTTATCACATAACAAAAACATAGCATATTGCAATTGGGAATGCAAATTGGTTGTCCCAACCATTGTAACATTATTGAATCTATTATATGTGTACTAGTGTTAGGACCGTACAGCTTTGGTGAAGAGCTCCTGAACCATATTAAGACTTTGAGCCCTTAGTAAAAAGACTCTAGAGACTTACATTTAGCTTCGAGGTTTGCAAGTTGAAAATCAAATATCCCGCAATAAAACGATACGCATCCCGCAATTTAACAACTAAAATAACATTAGAGGAATCTAGATTTTCTTGAGGAAAAAAAACAACTATAGAAGTTACAAAATAAATATTAAAGTTAGCATAGCTTCATCTAGGCCATTTCATTTATGGATCTAGTAATCCTCTTTAAGATAAATTGAATCACTTCATTCTACAATAGAGTCACTGGAATGAAACAAAATTCACAAAAAGTGAAAAATGAATGATAAATTTCACACAGACTTTAATACAACCATCTGGCTAATCCCATGGCCAAAACAATAAAATCCATTTGCATAGTGAAAATGTATGCCATAAAGTCAAGGTGATAAATCATCATCGTGATCATTTGCGTGGTCATCAAGATCACAATCCTGATCACTTGTGTATACATCTTCTTGATTTCCTTCATTGTCCTCGTACATTATATTGTCCTGGCCATGAATTATGTTTTCTGTCTCAGTCTCTTCATTCGGAATCAATGCTTCATCTTCAAATACTCTATCGCCATCTTCAGATTCTTCCTCCAATGTTTCTTGTAAACTATCACACTGCCCATCAACCATTATATCAACATATTCCATGAATTTCCTTTTTGAGCGGTGCTCTATTTGAACGACGTATGACCATCTTGAGCTTGTCACATCACCAATTAAAAATTCCTAGTTAATTTGAATAGGGGAACCATATGGCTCATTGGTCTTCAGTAAAATTTGGCGTGTATTTGCACGTACAAATCCATACTCATCATGTTGTATTGCAGATGGCTTGATCCATTTACATTTTGATAATATAGGACTACTTTCACCATAATAACTTGAATAATTTCTTGTATGAATCCAACATACAAGTTCTTTTCAGTGTTGTGATGAAATTCAACACTAACAATACAATCACAATTTTCCTTTCCTGTGTCCCTTTCTTCCACTCTTAAATGAGTACCATAGGCACACATCCCACTGAAAGAAGAAGCCCATATACTTGGAGATTGTGAAAGCTAAATTTCCTCCTTCGCCATATCTTGACCTTCTTGTCATGCATCATTAATTGCATCAAAAATCCAACCATCAAATTTTGGAAAAGAACGATCTCCAAGGTTCAAATCTTGAAGTGTACGCTTTCGAGATGGATGCATCCATTTTTTAATATATTCTTCGTATTTTATGCATAGAATATGAAAAGTAAGAGTGATAATAATTTAGCTATTAAATGAAATTAAATAACTAAATTATGATGTAAATAATATTTTACCTACGCCACTTATCGAATGATGATGTGTTTTGAAGAACATAGGCATGTTGGCTATTCTTTCATCATTTGATAACTTGAAGCGGTGCCCATTTCCTTCTAATACTTCACCTGCAACTCTTTGGTCGTCACCATAATCCCATACACGCCGATTGACATTGCTAAAATCCTTCATATATTCTTTGCAAAACCCTATGGCCTCTTGCATTAAATATCCTTCACAAATGCTACCTTCTGGTTTTGCCTTATTACGAACAAAATTTTTCAAACTTTCATGTATTGCTCTATAGGATACATCCATCTTGTTCTTATTGGGCCACAATGCTCTAGTTCATGTTGTAGATGTATAAGAAGACGCATAAAAATATTGAATATTGCTGGTGGAAATTCTCGTTCCAATAAGAAGAGGACTTCAACAGCCTCTCCCCTCAAATTATCAAAGTTTGAAGGATCTAGCACATGCAAACTCATTCTTTTTAAGATTAGGCCCAACCTTATAATTTCCAATCTTGGTCCCTTTTCCAAACTTGATATGACTGCAATAGGTAAAATATCCTCAATTATGACATGATAGTCATGGGTCTTGAGGCTTCTTAAGCTATTATTTTTTATTTGGCTTCTAATATTACCACTTACATATCCAGTAGGAAATCGAGCCTGAGACATCAAATTTAAGAACTGTGCACGTTGATCCTTTTTCCACACATAAGGAGAAATAAGTTTTCTGTATTTTCCATTACCATATTTTTCAACCCAAAGATTTCGACGAATATTTAGTTCTTTAAGGTCTAGGCGTGATGACACTGTATCATATGCACTAGAAAGAGTTTCTATAATAGCAAAAGCTATGTTTTTCTCAGTATGCATAAATTCAATAGTATGCCTAATGGTTATATGCTTAAAGTATGGAAATTTATAGAATATGCACACTCATTTTACACCACTATCGTAAAGTGGATCATTTTTACTACCACGAATGCCACCATTTTCAATAAATTGCATTCTTTTTTCTCCATTCTCAATAATGTAATCACTTGTTATTTCCAGTGGTGCTTCACGATTCTCTTCCTTACCATTGAAACATGACTTTTGTCGACAATATGGATGCTCCATTTTGAGGTAAGCACGATGTCCACAATAAATACACTTGTGCAAACTACTTGAATGCCTCACAAAACCCTTAAAGATGCAAGCTAGACATCCATGGTATCTATGAACATTGAGACCAGTCAATGTGCCATATGGAGGAAGATCGTGGATTGTAAACAATAAAGAAGCTCTTAAAGTGAACTGAATTGAATTACCATCCCTTAAAATTTAAATTGCTTCAATTCCTTTCCACAATTCCACTAGCTCATCAAATAATGGTTCTAAATAAACATCAATTGTATCTAAAGTCACACTTTTTTTCCCCAGTATGATCAATGACAACATCAAGAAAAATGTCTTCATTTCTAACCATGGAGGCAAGTTATAATTTATTAAAAACACTGGCCAAGTTGACCATTTAGTGCTTTGATCTAAGAAAGGGTTCACCCCATCTAGAGCTAAACCCATTCTTATATTGCGAGGATCTTGGGAAAAATCAGGGGATTTATTGTCAAATTCCTTCCAAATCTTAGAATCAGCCACAAATCATTATTTTCCATCAGTGCTCTTATTTTGGGCATGCCATTGCATTAGCTCGGCAATGTCTTGACATTTTTGCATTCGAAGCAACCGTGGGATTAGTGAAAAGTGGCGAAGAACCCTTATCGGAGCTGAATTTGTTTTCAACCCTGGTCTATACCTCCCTTCTTTACATTTTGGACATTCAGTCTCACTAGCAAGATTTTTGCGAAATAATACACAACCATTCACACATGTGTGGATGTTTTCATACCCTAAGCCTAGCTTAGTGATTTGCACTTTACATGCTCTTCGTTTTGTTGGCAGTGTGGAGTCGGGTGGTAACAATCATTGTAAAAATGCCAATAACTCATCAACACTCTCATTTTTCCAACCATGCACCACTTGCAAGTTAAGAATTAAAAGGATTGTTGTTAAATGACTTAAATTGCAAGTACCATAAACAGGTTTTAAAGCATCCTCCATCAACTTCTGCCATTCATCCATGAAACCCTCATTCAACATTCTATCAACTTCAATCCCTTCATCAAAGGTTCCTACCTTTTCATTTGTGTTTTTTTCCTCTTCATCTATGTCTAGTGCCTCTACATCTCTCATGCTATGCAATTCTATCCTATCTGGATACCAATTTTGAGGGAAAAGGCTTATACCGCTATGCCCATATTTTAGCATATGTTGAAAAATCACACTTCTTTTTCTCATTTTCCCACCACGACAATCATTACATGGACATGCATATTTAAGAAAGCTCTTCTCATCAGCTATTCTCTCATCATGTGCACAGTATTCATCCATTGTCAAAATTGGGATTTGACTCATCTTCAATTTTCTGCATTCAAAGATGAAACTAATATGTTAACTCTTTACTTTCAGCTCTTTTCATAACTTTATTTGTAAAAGAGAAGTTTCAGCTCCTATTTGAGCACAAATGTCGATTGTACAATTTTTTTAGAAACAACATATAGGAAGAGAAGACTACACATTTTTTACCAGTGTGAACACACCCATACACAACAATCACTTAGTTAAACAACAAAAGAAAGTCATATTTGAGAGAAATATTTTGGATCAACACTTGTTTGAGGAGATATTTTTGTTGTATTCACACCTTTTGAACGCAGATCTATTAGCACGACAGCAAAAAAAAATTGGTTTTGAACTCAGATCTATCAGCATTACAACAAAACATTTTGGTAAATATATTAGCATTATTAAGGGAACAACCCTTGCAGACATTTTTAATCGTTCATTACATCAGTAGTGAGGAGAAGAACACACCAATGGGAGTTGCCGTAGCAAAAAATAGGATGCATCACTCAACTAAAGGGGAGGCACTTGGAAATGATGAAGTCATAGTTACCAATAGTGAACTCTCTCCTTTAAAGCCTATTTTTGACATGTTCCCAGTGCTCATTCCTAGAAAATGAGGGTACTCCAATTGAGGGAGTCATTTACCTATTCATGGTAGAATGACGAGTTACAAATTATCACCTTTTGGCACTTGAAGGAAATACATTATGTTTTTGACCACTTGCATGGAGGGCACATTAAAGAAGGATTTACACCGCATTATCTCCTTATTCCTAGCATGCAAGAGGGTACATTATTTGGAGATTTCAATTACTTTTCTAAGCTTGAAGAAGTTCACCCTAGTAGAAAATATGCCTTTGGAGTCATATTTGTTATTCCTATCTTCATCTATAATTATGTGACTGATCTTTGATACTCATTCAAGACCTTCACAAGTTGTAATAATATTACCTAGGATAAAATTTCTCTTAATAAACTCCAGTTGATCAAGAAAAATGGTTTAGGACCAATGAGGATATCACTGTAAAGAACTTAATATTAGATCCATGTTATGATAAGATGGGTTTGGCTAGGGAAAAACATTGAGAATAAGACAACTAACAAATCATACAACAGGAAAGGACAACCTTAACGTAACTGACATGTTTCATGTAATATATTTAATACGCTACCAGTAGTTCGGGGAATAAGTATTAGTATCAACTTCCAAGGTAAAATAAAAATAATTGCATCATTATAAAGGTCTCTTGTGGTAGTTTCACACTTTCTTGCAGTTGTCTACAATAGTAACATATCTGATCTATTAATATTCAATATTATAGAGTTTTATGATAAAAATTGACTATAGTAACTGCAGATACTAAACTGAGACCAATGCATATCATGCCATGAAATCATTTTTATGCATTTGAGAAGAGTTGTTTACTCTGCCAATGTTAGCCTAAGTGTTGGCTTATAGGCCAGAAGTTCGAGAACTCTCTGCTGCACCTACAGTTTGCTATGAGAGCATGATCAACCACTAATGAAGTAAAACTAAGTGAAACTTCAGTGATTCTGTAGGTAATTATTTCAAAGTTTAGTATTGAAGCTTGCGACAACTAGAAAAAGGTGGCAAGGTTAGGATTAGAAAACATAGGAAACAATAATTATTAAATCACAAACAAAAAAAATGTTAAAATCCCATATGTTTGAGGTAAACTAGAAAACCCAAAGAAAAAAATAAGAATGAAGGCTTCATTTAATACTAGTGGACAACGGTAGCCACCAATCATCAAAATCCAAAATTCCACTGGGCCATTGCACTTGAAAACACTGTCAAACAAGAAGGTGTGCTACAAGGAAAACGTGGCCACTCAAGCTTGGAAAGCTGAATAGTTAAGACAAACTACACAAGTGCCCAAATTCCCATAATATGATGAGGAAAAGTAATGTAAACAAAAAATACAACAAATCAGCCACAATGTATTTGACACCATGGTTCCATGACAATGTCTGATGTGCCCATATTGTGGGATTTATATGGTGGCTTATGATAATCTAGTGAAACCTTAGCCAGATCATATAGTTTCCATGACAATGTATGATGTGCCCAAATTGTGGGATTTATATGGTGTCTTATGATACTGTCGTCAAACCTTAGCCCAATTGTTGAGGAAAGTGCTAACTATTATTCAAAGGCCCATGCAAAATAACCATACGAGAATCTGGCAATGTTAGAAGCCTAGCCTTCTTCAACTTTGAAGTCATTATGGAAAATAAAGTACTGAATGTAGAATTTGTTTAAATGAACAGTTGAAATTTAGATATTACTAGAAAGGCACAATAGAGGATGCTGAAAATTGGCCTTTGCAGAGTCTCCTCACAAAACAAGCTAGAGGGAGGAGTCTCTTTTCATAGAGAAGACTTTTTTTAAAGAAGCAACGAGAAACTGTGATGTTTAATTCTACAGTCATGAAGAACTATTTGTGAACAGTGAATGAATTTGCACCAATGTCGTCAGAATTTAGATTCTATAGTAGCGAAATGGAACTCAGTGTGATACATTGTTTTCAATTGAACCATTCAGTGTACATTTTTGATATAAGGCAATATGAAGATAGTGCCAAGTCATAAACAGTACATTTCTTAGATCAAAATCAACATATACAGTGAGCGAATAAGGGCAATAGAAACTAGTTTGGAGGCTTATAAATGAGTGAAAAATATTAGTTTTGAAGGCAGAAGTGGACCAGCGTTGACCCCTTTAATTATGAGCTTAATGTTTGGAGTACAACCATCTCTTCCTCATTGTACAAACTCAACAGCATTTAGGGCTCCCTTTTTCTCCTAAATGACACCCTCTGCACACATGTAATTAAGGCATCTCCATAACCCACACACAGACATTGTGATAGCAGCCAAAAGAGGCTAAATCAACCCACAATAATGCTACAGCCAACAAGGAAATTTTTCTAGAAGCTCATCCTTCAAGACAATGTCACTTTCAGGAGGTACGAACTTCATCAAATGAGAAAAATATCAATCATGCCTTCCAAAAACACACCCAAAAGACAAAGACCAGATTCAAGCTCCCTTGTGACTGGTTATTGTACTTTCTTTGTTACAGAATTTGGCCAAATGAGTGTAAGAGTGAATATGTCCCTCTTGAGTGCCGAACTCGACCCCTTGGAAAAACTAAACTTGACCCACGGAACAGAGGATTTCAGCCTCTTTCACAATACTAAACTTGTTCTTCCTTGAGATGAATTTGACCAGCAATAAATAGGATGAACTCAACCCTAAATGCAATGTTCACTTCCTTTCTAAGAATTATTGAGAGGTTGGAGACTTAGATGTTGATGTCAACAATCCCATCTACATTGATCCACACTTGATGCTAATTCCCAAAGATAGCCTTGCCAGCAACAGGGAAGCTCCTTGTACATATAACTATAAAATCAAGCACAAACTAGCATATATGGTCATTGATAATGGAAACCAAAATAACCTTCTCTTGGTTCAATTGGAAAAGGAGCTCTAGTTACCAAACTCAAATCATCCTAACTCACATTAGCTTGGATGGGTTAAATATGCACATTAGCTTTTGCTAATCACTTGAAAATAGATGAGAATGTTGCTAGAAAATGGCAAGATTTTTCCCAATATCTTATATGTTCTTATAAACAAAGATGAGAGGACTTATGAAAATAAGATGATGATAACAAGTGTGACTAATTGCGTAAAGCAGGGGCTTCTAGGTTCAACCTTAGGCATGTGCCCTCTTTCAATCCTAATATTACTTGGAATTATTTCTATTGTGCATGTCAAATGTTGGGTGATTATGTTGCTGGTATTGTCCTTCATTATAGTTATGATCATTAATTATAACTCAAGATTGGAACTAGTAGTGGTACTAATATTCGTGCAAAGTCAGTAGCCCTTTGGGCCCTATTAAAATTTTTTATGGTTAAAGGTGTTCAAAATCTTCAGGTTGCTGGAGACTCGAAAGTGGTAATGAGAGTTTTAAAGGTTCTCTACCATTGGATAGTCTGGTTCTCTCTCACTGGCAGCACTAAGTTAAGGAAATCTAGGAAGCTTTTCATTCGGTTTCTATTCAGTATGTTCACAGAGAATAAAATTCATAGGCAGATCATCTTTCAAAGGATCTAATTGCAATCAGCAAATGGATTATGCATGGAAAATTAGAGGGACGGTTTTGGTTTCAGCTTTCACATAAATACTGTTTTAAAATTATTTTACAGGCAGTTCTAAGATATTATTTTGGGTTGTCTACAATGTTAGTACTATAGGTTTTAATGTCATTTTGATGTTCAACGTTTATTAGAAGGATGTTTTGCCGAATCTTATGATAGTCAGGAAGTTGTTGAAAGGAGCTCTTATGTGTAGGCACAGTCAATGTATACTTTAATTTCTACTTGAAATAAAAGATGCAAAATATACATTGGTTTTCTTGGAAAAAAAATACATTGAAATGAGGAAAATTTTATGTGGAAGAAGATAAATAAATTTTATGTTGGTTTCCATTTTCAAACAACTCTTTTTTCATTTATAAACCTGGCTCCTTTCGCCATGGTTCTTTCGATGACTGTAAAGATAGACTTTTATAGGCATACTCTTTTTATTTTAGTATTGGTGGTTGAATGTGGGGAATGGGCGCTACCACCTAAAACTCTATCCTATAGAACAATTCCCTACATAAAGGAGATTACAACGGGTACAATCAGCTAGGAGGAAGGTCGTATATCAATGAGATTCAAACCCTTTGTCTTATGTTAAAGACCTATCTGCACTCCTGGGATGCCATGAATATTAATGACCTGGAGAATTTACTCTATGCAAATATGTTCTTCATGGATGCTGGCATCATCCATCACTATCAACAACCCCTTACAATATCATGCAACCACAAGGAGGAGATGCATATAACGGTTTGGTACAATGATCACCAAATGGCCCCATAATGAGTGGGATACTTTTACACTTTGTCAAAGTTTTCAACAACCTTAAAATTATCATTAGTTGTTATGCATGTTTTATCACTAATGTATCATGCCGCATAGAATTTTTTAGCACCCAAATAATACCCTTCAAGATTGAAGTGCTGAAACAATTACATAGTTATTTATCCCATCATATTTAGACAATGGATTCTGTTTTTTTATTCTGATAGAAATAACCACAGCACACCAAAAAGAGACACACAGAAGTAACTTTATATAAATAGTGGATAGTGTATTTCAGACAACCGCTTCCATGTGAGAAGCTAATCCACTTATTATAAAAAAGTGTTTTCAGATATGTAAGAAAATGATATGCTATTTTTTAGGCTAGAAAAATCGAGTCACACATTACAGAATTACAAATAATCTATTGTATATACTACAAAGTTTTGCTTCTTCTTCCCACCCATGCCAGAAGAGCCAACATATCATACTGGACACCATAATTTTCCAATATTTAAAATTATATAAATTTGGTAAATTTAGGAAAAATTAGAAGGCCATGGAATTGGTCAACAAATTAATGAAAGAAGAATAGTTAAGTGTCCACTCAACTGGGGTTTTTTATTTTCCTTTCTTTTTCTTCTTTTTGCTTAGTGTATTTCTTGGGGAAATCCGCTAAGCATTTTCCCTCATTCCAGGGATGTTACATAGGGTTAACTAGATTGTGTAGAAGCTCGAAACTTTGTCATGTCAATCTGGAATAGTACCTCGGTAGGGAGGATAATAGTCCATCACAGGACCACTTAGGAAAGACCCAATTTTCCACTCAATTGCATGGCTCTACGAAATCAAAAAGTGATATATCTTGTGAATATATTATTAGAGAAATGTTGGGCCTTAGCATCCTTCAATTATTCAGATTCCTAGCATCCTTCAGTTTTTTTTCCCCAAGAAGTGCAGGTGAGTAAAAAATTACATTAAGAAGCACATAAAACTGTGATCTATCAAACAAACCATAAAGTTTGTAGACAACCCATAGGGTAACTGTCTAAAATAAAGACCTTTGTAAGAAGAAACATGTGTAAAAACCAGATCCGGTTTCTACCCCTGACCAATTAGAAAAACAAATTGTCCATTACAAAATCATTCCTACTGCTATCAACTATATGCTATCCGAAAGAAGAACATTGCAAAACTTTCCATGGTAATTTTCTACAGCGTTCACCAGAAACCACCACCGAGACATGACCAGAAACTCAGCCTGGTCAAAACAAAATGCCAGTCGAGTCAACTAGCAGAAAAGAAAAGCCAAACCCACAACAGTAATCTTTAAACGTTCCACCACCCAGGGGAAATGCAAAAAACTCCATATGTGTCGAAAGGAGGATAATTCCCAGCCCTTGACAGCAACACAAAAAATTGTTAACACCAAACATGCAGAATCCTAGCATCCTTCAGTTGTTTTGATTCCTTGAGAATTTATCATGGGTCATTATTATTCTTCTTGTTGAGGAAATAGGAGATGAATTGTTTAGTCAATGATCATCCCTTATGCTATCTCTATTGTGCAGATGGCCAATGTTTGGATTTGCAGTTGCATTATTAGCGGAGTATGCAACAGGTTCATACTTCGTTGATCAGATGAAGATACTCATCTCCAATTTTGGAATAGCGGATCTCAAGTGATATAATATCGACAATATCTTAAAGCAAACAGAGCAAATACAAAGGCAGGAAATAGAAAAATATAAAATCCGACTAACCTGTGACTCTAAGTATAAAAACTTCAATTGTGAATTTGCTGCTACCTGCCTCATCAAAAGCCTCCAAGTTCTGTCTAATGTGTTTTTATCCATGATAAAACCTGTAATTATATAGAAATTCGCAGCCCTAAAAAAACCCTTTCGCCAACAGCAAAATCCTCCCGCCAAGAGAAAAAATTTGGCGCCAAATAACCAGCACGTCTAGTTTTCATCCAGTTTTTATCTAAATTTTAGAACCAACTATATGGTGCCAAAGACCCAGAACCTCATCTTCCTGAACCAGTCCAGGCAAGATCAACCATTTTTCCTCTGTTCTTGGGCTTTCATATAGGTGAAATCAACCATTCCCTCTCCCGGACTTCAAATTTTGACAAAATTCGAATTTGGCATGCCCTCAAAACCTCATCTTTCCCCGAATTTGACTTTTGAAAAACTTCAGAATGCCCTCAAAACCTTGTCTTCCTGAACCAATCGAACAACGAGTTTTCTTGGGCTTTAAAAGTTGGGTTTCCTACCGGTATTTTTTATGCCAATGTTCAACTTACTTCACCAGTGATTCACCATCACGAGTAGTATCTCCAAGGCTATCTACCCTAGTGCTCAGTATTTGTGCCTGTTTACCCTGTTAAAGCAGAAGTAGTTAGTAGTTATTAGAAAAGTCAGGCCCTGCATGACTTAGAAAACATTAAATAACAATTATTTTTTAATTGAAATGCGAAACTTGTACACACCCTTAACATTAACCTACGCGCTCAGACAATCGCATCAATAAAAATTGGTATTTGAAAATTATGCAATTAGATATTATGCCATTCAAATATTGTAACGACCGACTCTACGCTCTGGACCTTACTTAGAAAGCAGAGCCAACCTCAGCAGACTGAGAGTTTTGATATTTACACGAATTAAATTAATAATTTACTGAAAGGTTGAATATTTGGACGATCACGAGAGTTTCATTTCATGTGCATGCACACATCTTTATCTATAAATTCACTACTCACGCAGTCATGTAGCACCTCTTCATGCGGTTTTGTTTTTTAATTATTTAACATTATTTTTATATTTATTGGATATTTTATATTTATTTTAAAAGGGATATAGGTTGGGTATGGATAGAATTATAAAGCAGTAGTAGTCAGTAGTAAAGGCAAAGTCACACTCTGCATGACTTACTTCGACTTACTTCCACTTTTCGAATGTGGCATGCCTACTTCCACTTTTCGAATGCGGCATGCCATTTTTACAAAGGTTCAAACAATTTTTTTTAAACAACTAAAACTTACTTCTGCTTTTCGAATGTGACATGTCTACTTCCGTTTTTCGAATATTGCATGCCATTTTTACAAAGGTTCAAACAATTTTTTTTAAATAATTAAAACTTACTTCCACTTTTCGAATACGACATGCCTAGAATGCGACATGCCTACTTCCATTTTTACAAAGGTTCAAACAATTTTTTTAAATAATTAAAATATTAATATTAATATTAATATTTATTATTTTAATTATTAATTAAATCTAAAATCACACTGTATTTAAAATTTAATTTTATATAATATAATTAAAACAAATAAAATATTAATATTGATAATTAATATTTTAATAAATTCAATAAAATATAGATATTGATATTTATTATTTTAATAAATTAACAAAGGTTCATATCAAATAATATATATATGTTAAATTGGTGTCACAAAATATATGTATGTAAAACATATTATAAATAAATTATATATGTGTGTGAGGCTTGAGTAGGCTTAATGGTTAAGAGTATGTGTTTCTTCCTAGGAGGTCATAGGTTCAAAACCAGAGGGGGTAGAGTACGTATGTCTTCATAGACTTAGCAGTCAAATCACTACGCAGAGGTGGGTCCCTTATCCCACAAACAAGGGGGTTTCATACACCAATTTGATATTTGGGTTGGTCGACGTGACCTTAAAATTAGATTATTATTATTATTATTAGTATAACAAAGGTTCATGCACTCTCCAATGGGAGTGAGGTTTGAGAAACGTCACGTGGAAGGTGTCTCGCATGAGTAAATATAGGTGGAGCAAGGATGAGGGAGTGTCACACCCTCGAGTTAGTGTTGCGACGACCGAGTGGTGGGGGGCACGACGGGCGCCCAACTCAGGTATAATGTACGACGGCGATGTGCAATATTGGGCACACCATATTGGTGAATGCCCACCTTGGGCGCGTCGTGTAGCAGTGGGTAGAGTTGTGCTTTTTGGCAGACGTGATGAGCAACAATGTCAAATGGGTGTGTGCCCTATAGCGGGCAGATGAGTCAAAGGCATCAGGCGAAGTCGTGTTGGTGAGCGCGTTCGGTGTTATGGGAGCATTGTGTAGTGATTGGGTGAACTGGGCAGGACAGGGTGCGGGTGGCCAATCAGTCGTCGGGGCGGATCAAGAACTCGTGGTGGCAAGGGGAATCATGGGTATATTAATTGATCACTCTGAGGTAAATGAGGGGTAGGGTATCCATCATTAATGTTTCTTGGAGAGATGTCATCCAGTACTTATCAAAAACCTAATGGAAAGAGTATTGGACACAACTGAGAGAATTTTAACACTGCAGATGGATTCAGAGAATCTTGTAGTGAAATGTAACACTTCGATATCAAAATTGCAATTTTCCATTTATGGCGTGACACAATTAAAAATTATTGACATAAATGACTAATTCATATACTTGTTTTACTAGTCATATTTTTATTCTTGGACTATAATAGTGATTTACGTTAATCATTATTAATTTTGTCACTTATTATCTAGTCATATATTTTAATCCTAGGCTAAATTAGTCATTTAAGTTAGTCGCTTTTAGTTTAGTCACTTATTATCTAGTCATATATTTTATCCTTAGACTAAATTATTCATTTAAGTTAGTTGTTTTTAGTTTAGTCACTTATTATCTAGTCATATATTTTATTCCTAGACTAAATTAGTCATTTAAGTTAGTCATTTTTAGTTCGTTTACTTAAAATTGATCATATTTAGTAGTAATTCACTTGAAATAATAGCGGTGACTAACTCTTTTAGTCACCTGATCATTAGTTTCATCATTTTTTACTAGTGATTCCCCATCACTAGAGGCTTGGTTAGAATATATGATACCTTCTCCTCTATAGATATGTACTACAATCTCACAACGCCTATTTAGACCCTACCTTTGATGAAGTGGTATTTGATCTCTATGTGCGTGGACCTATCATGAAACACTATATTTTCAGGGAGCTTAATCCAACTCTGATTGTCATTATTAAATAGAGTGGGACCCATCTCAAATCCAAATAATCCTATGAGCATCTTGTCAATCTATTTGGCCTCACAACTAATTAGACTCACTACCATGTACTTGGTGTCTGTTGAGAGAAGTTATATTGAATTTTTCTTCTTACGATACCATGATATCATAGCTAATCACAAGCTAAAACAATAACCTAATGTAGCCTTCCTATCAATTGCACTCCCTACCCTATCTAAATTTGTGTAGCATTGAACTACACTCCACCAACTCTGACATACATTAGTCCATACTCCATTATATGATGAAGATAGTCGAGCACATGCCTTGCTACCAACAAATTGAACCTCTTAAGCTCCATAATAAACTAGTTGAGTGTGTTCATAACAAAATAGATGCAATGCAACAAAATTCACCTTTTTCTGCAATTTCCAACTTCTCTACTTCTGAGATGTCCATGCATTATAGACAGCATGGTTCCCAGGTAAATTTTCTCTTTGACAGTTGTAGGTGGATGCCATTAAAACTCACACAAATATCTATGCATGTATTGAATTCTTCTCTCGGTCCACTTAATCATAAATTATCTCTAATCCTCATAAACGATTTTTTTTTTGACATTATAGATTAAGAAAAAAATATATCATTAGTTTCAGACTTCTCACAAATACTAAAACTCTTCTAGTTTAACCTCAGATCTCACATAAACTCTGAAGTTATACAAATTCTAGATTTGACACAGATACTAGAATTCTTCTATTCATACGAAAAGAAATTTGTGAACACAATAGATATATGAAGCTCTATTTTATTAAATGAAATTGGCACATACTAGAACCTCTCCTTCCTCTATGTCCTAATTTCACATTCATTTGGCTATCCTCTCTTTTCCTCACACTTGTTCTTTTTTTTAGTTCCCATAGGCTTACAATAGATGTAATTTAGAAATATCATAGATTTTTATAGATCCAAAAATCACTCCAAATATCACCCCTAAATCACTCCATCAATTATATTTTTGTAAATCATAAAATCACTCCATAAATTATCCGTAAATCACTCCATAAATAAAATTTTAATAAATCCTAAAATTTCCCAATCTATCCTTAGAATATCTCATGCTTTGCAATGATTATTTGCTAATAACATATTAACAAAATATTACCGCTCCAAAAAAATTCTAGAATCCTGAATAATTCACTTAGATTTCCTAGAATAAATCAACTCAATATAATATTTACATAAAATAATATGAATCCTTCTCAAAATGTAGATACACCTTTTGGAACTTTTTCCTCTAAAGGCTTGATGGTTTAGAAGCTCTAATGTTATTGACCTCTTGTTCACAAAAAATTTATGGAAAAATCCTCCTTGATACCAAAAATTATGTTGTAGCTAATCATATGTTTCTTTACATTGTTGTCCTAATCCTACTATAGTTTTCATTAATTCTCCAGGCCTCCAAATTCTATGCTAGATTTGTCCACTTTTCATGTTAGTGCACTCGTGTACAGTCACTTTATTTCTGCTATTGAATTCCATTTTATCATCAATATGAATTCTCTTAGGAATCCTCCTCATCAACATCCATAACATGTCAATTTCATTTTCCAATTTTGCCCTCACCTAGAACTTAGATTCCATTTCTTATTGTTGTATATGATCCTCTAATATAAGAGTTACAACACTCTTACTAAATTGTGATCTAAATTTCTCCTTTATGACCTGTTTATCATGTTTTGTAGCTTCCTTCTCTCTATTTTCCTTCAAGACAATTTATTCCTGTTATACGAGTCTATCCTCTTATTGATACATGTTATTTCCTTGTTGAAATTTGTTTTCTCTTCTATCCATAAACTATTACATATTCTCCTCCTCTATGCCATTACGATATGAAATTCTAATTTTCTCCTCAAAATCAGTTGAGTCTCAAAACATCATAGACTTTTCATCACATAAATATCTTGCTAATAAATTCTATAAAAACACCATTTCCTCTTTAAAAAAATTAAACATTAAATTAGAATGTTCTACTTGAGGTATCATACCATATCTAATAAATGGCTTTGTTTAGATTTCTTTAGTTACAATTTCTTATTGATCTTTAATTTCTATGCATGCACGCTCATAATTAATTTGTAGACTAAAATCTACGTTAGGTCCCATCAAATGTTGTAAACACATCCTCATGGCTAGGAATTTATGAAAATTCTTCCTCTTTGGCTATAATTTTTTGTTGAGACTCAAATCCTATTAAACAAATTTCCAAAAACTCTAACCCCTCTTTAGGTTTAGGTTTCTTGAGAATTTCGTCAAAATGCTTCTCCTCATCTTGTGGAAATTTATAGGGTAAGTTCCTTAGATAAAGAACCAAAGGTCACCTCTCACAAACAGATGGATCAGCTTTGCAGGTAAATCATTCCAAACTCTCCAAATAGGAAACAATCAAGGCCAGGCTGCCTAGCCATGAAAGAAAATTTAGGTAATATAAAAGAAAAGGTTACAAATGTTTACATCTCCAAACAGTTCTGAGACAATGACCTCGGATTCTGTTGTAAGATCATGGACCCAATGAGGTGTTAAGCCATGGATCAGTGTCATTATCTGAGGTGAGAATGACGGTGGATCTTACAAATCATGGCCATTGGATTCCTATGATTCAAATGTGTGTGAAAACACATACCACAACTCTGCATGAACTAAGTTATTACTAACTATTTCCTATAATATTAAAGATATATCATATAAGAATAACGGGGATGGATGGAAGATTTACAAGTGACACAAAAGGCCCTATTTCCCTATGTGAAATATCTAACATCACCTTAAAGATAAATTGGATGGATTGGACCCTACAGTAGCCTAGGGAGAAAGGAGGCATTAGAGCCTCTCCCCCCTTAATGAAAACTTTCCTAAACTCCAAGCATGGATTGAAGTTTAGTAAAATTTGCTTTTGTGAGAGCCTTCGTAAAGATATCGGCTACTTGATCATTGGTTGGAAAATACTGCACTTCAAGAACATGATCATGAATAAGCTTTATGATGAAGTGTATGTGTATTTCAATGTGTTTCATACGCTGATTCTGAACTGTATCTTTACATAGCTGAATGGCACTCTAATTATCACACCAAAGTGTGGTTGGATGTTGTTGATGGAGACCAAATTCAAACAAGATCTAACCAAGCCACATGGTTTCCTTGCTAGCTTCAACTACACCACGATACTCTGCTTCTGCAGAAGAAAGAGAGACGACACTTTTTTTCTTACAAGACCAAGTAATAGGTCCTGAACCAAGAGTGAATACATATCCTACAGTAGGCTTTCGATCATCAGGGTCACCAGCCCAATCAGAATTAGTGAAACGAATCAACAATGGAGATGATCCTGAACTGTACCTCAAATATATTGAAGTATTATTTTGGCTGATTTCCAGTGACATTCATGAGGTTGGTGCATAAACCGAGTGACAAGACCAACGACAAAGGAGAGGTCAGGACGGGTATGGGTTAGAAATATAAGTTTACCAACAATTTGACAATATAAGGTAGCATCAACTTCAGGGGTAGTACAGTTGACTGAAAGCTTGACTCTAGACTGAAAGGGAGAAGGGGCTGGCTTATAGTCTTCCATGTGAAAGTGGTGTATAATATCACAAGAATACTTGGACTGAACGAGGGTAATTCCTTCCTTGGATTGCAAGACTTGAAGACCAAGGAAATAATGAAAGTGTCCTAATTTTTTCATTTCAAACTTCTTTTTGAGGCCAGACTTCACCTGGCTTATATGGTTTGGATCACTACCAGTAAGCATAATATCATCAACATAAAGAAAAAGGATGGTGAAGCACTTACCCACTTTCTTGATGTAGACATTGTTGTCAGAATGACACCTAGAAAAGCCATTATCTAAGAGAAATCTATCCATTTTGGTATACCAAGCCCGAGGAGCTTGTTTGAGACCATAGAGAGACTTCCTAAGGCGATAAACAAGGTTGGAGTTTTCTTTGATAAATCCAAGGGGCTGTTCCAAGTATATTTCTTCATGCAAATATCCATGTAAGAAGGCAGATTTAACATCCATATGATGGACTTCCAATTTAAAGGATGCAGCAAGGGAAAGAATAAGGTGGATAGAATTCATTTTGGCAACAGGGGAGAAGGTTTTAGTATAGTCAATGCCTTCAACTTATGAAAATCCTTTAGCGAGAAGATGAGCTTTATGTCTATCCACTTTTCCATTTGGTCCAAACTTTGTTTTGTAAACCCATCTGCATCTGACAAGTTTTATTCCTTTTGGAAGAGGAACAATATCCCAAGTATCATTCACCAATAAGGAGAAATATTCTTCATTCATAGCTTCATCCCAATTTGGATGACCGGAGGCTTCTTCAAAGGTTTCTGGATCAATTTTTTCTGTAACTTGAGCCAATAAGGAAGAGTCTCTTTCGAATTGAGAACGTGTATGTTGTTAATCAACAGGGTCACTTGCAAGAGAACCTCCTGCATCCCAGGTAGAGCAGACCCATCTTGGAAGTGGTGGAGTATAAAGAACAAAATCAAGAGGTGGAGGAGGATTTTCATCCTCGTTGTCATCATCTGTACTAGAAAGAATGCTATTAAAAATGGAAGAGAGAGAGAGAGGTGGCACATATGTCGAATCAAGCTCACAGGCCAAAGGTGGCACACCTGCCAAACTAGGCTCGCAGGCCAATATATTTTCATCAAATTTTACATCTCTTCTAATGATTATATTTTTGGATTTTGGTTAAAGAAGTCTATATCCTTTGAAATCTTCAGAATATCCAAAAAAAATGCATTTTTCACTCTTAGGTTCTAAGGCTTTATGTCTCACATCTGGAATATGGGCCCAAGCATCACTTCTAAAAACACGAAAGTGAATTACATCTGGTTTGATTGAGCTCCAAGCTTCTTTTGGAGTTATATTCTTTAAAACCTTAGTATTAGTGCGATTTACTATGTAATTTCACAATTAATGGCTTCTGCCCAAAAATTGAGACCAAGTCCTTTAGATTGAAGCATACAATTAGCCATTTCTTTTAAGGTGTGATTCTTCCTTTCAGCTACACCATTTTTTTGTGGAGTATATGGAACTGTATGTTGCAATTGAATCCATGCTCAGTACAGAAGCTGATAAATTTGTTGTTAACATATTCTCCTCCATTGTCTGATCTTAACTTAAGAATTTGATGTCAAAATTGTTTCTCAACAAAGGCCTTAAAGGCCAAGAACATGTTAAAAACTTCACTCTTGAGTTTTAAGAAGTATATCAAAGTGCGTCTGGAAAATTCATCAATGAAATTTAAGAAGTACCTACAACCATAGAAAGAAACAACAGGAAGTGGACCACATAAATCACTGTGCACAAGCTGCAAAGGGGCTGAAGCATGCTAAGAGGCATGTTAGTCAAAACTATCCTGATGATGTTTTTCGAGTACACATTCGGAGCAAACACCATCTCAACAAGATACCATACGAAGGCCCGTCACCATATTTTCCTTACATAGATTTTGAAGAGAGTGATACTTTAAGTGACCAAATCGCTCATGCCAAATTTTTCTCACTTCATCATTATGAGCAACAAAAATGAAGGGAAGACATGATGACCCAAAGTTTTCAAACTTATACAACCTTGTGGAATCATCAGCAATGCTAGTAGCTAAAATATGTTTAGGATCTTTGAGGTCCTTGATTACAACATCATGAGGTGAGAATTATACTATTTTCCCTTCACCTGAATGAGTTATCTGATAAATAGATAGAAGGTTGCATGACAAGGTAGGAACACATAGTACATCATTAAACTGACCATTATCTAGATGAATGGTTCCAGATCCTACAACACTAAGAGATCTATCATCACCAACATAAATATGTTTGGTGTTACAATTATTTAAAGAAGAAAACAAGGATTTATTTTTAGCCATGTGGTAAGAAGCTATAGAATCAATGAGCCAGAGAAGGAGAAGAAGAAGATACATTTAATGCATAGCCAGATCTTGATGCTTGACAACCACAAGCAGAAAGTTCCATTCTTGAAGATGAAGGTGAAGAGTGCTCCAAATTGATGTTGAGCTTCTTCATTGCTTCTTCTAAGGCTTCCATCTTCTTAAAACATTTGGACTCTAAATGGCCATCACGATTGCAATAGTTGCACTGTCTATCTATCTTCCTTCCTTTGTTTTTATATGCCTTATCATTTTGGTGAGTTGCTTTTTTAGTTTGTGGCTGAAATTTCTTAGGACCATTGTTTGGTTTCGGACCATACATTTTAGGTTAATTCTTCTTGGGATTATTTTGATATGATTGTTGTTGGGCTACTAAGGCTTTCCTAGAAGAATTTCCAGAAGTTATAAGACCAAGGTGTAAGAGTTTTTCTTGTTCTCTTATCAAAGAATGGAAAAAGGCATCAAAAGAGGGGTTCATGTAGGTGGTTCTTGAAGAAATGATGGCTTCTCTAGTGGAATGGAAGGCAGAAACAAATACAGAGTATGCAGGGCCAATCTTAGCAAGAATTTAATAAATGAGGCCACCATCTTCCTTTTTGATCTTACAACCTTATAAAAGAATTCGAATGGTCTTGAATTTGGACAAAAAATGTTCAATGGAGGAGAAATTATTGGGGTCCAAAGTAAGCAACTCATTTTCAAGATGGTGGGCCCTGATTTGATTTTGAATGCCAAAAATAGTTTTTAGCTTTTCCAGGGCTTCATCAGGGGTGTCAATGTCAAGGATATGAAATCGAAGATCTTGAGCAATGGACATTACTATCAACCCTCGTGCTTGATCTTGTTTATTTTCCCATTTAGCAGCTTTATCATCATTAGAAGGTTTATTTTCTTGTCCCGTGGCTATTCTATAAAGCCCTTTACTTCTAAGTATATCTACCATGTGAGGTAGTCATTGGAAATAATTGGTGCTGTTAAGAATAATTGGGCATGCACTTTCCATTTAAAAAAAAAAGGAAGATGAGAAAATTTAAAAATAACTACTCCAATGGAAATATATCGAAAAATTAGGCAGTTTAAAAAAAAAACGGCTTGAAAAACGATTTTCGGATGAAGAAGTTATGCCTTTTGAAAAATCTGAGTTGTAGATGCCGAATAGTTATGGGAACGAGATGAAGTGCAGCTTGTTAAAAAAAAATTCCACCCCTTTGAACACAAACTTTTTACAAAAGAAGCTTGAGAAGAAGACATGAACCCAAGACCTCTATTCTCATAAACTAACCCCTCACCAAATGAGATAGTAAAAGGATCACGTTATTGTTTGAAAGGAGGAAGGGGTTTTTTTTTTTCTACTCTTCGATGTGCATGCCTTTTACTGCACAAAGAAACACAAAAAATGAGCAAAAAAAACCAAATACAAAGCCTTACGGCAGAATTTTAGATTTTCGGTTAGCCTTACCAGCAACTATCAATTTTTTCACTATTTCTGATTTCTCGAGATCACACAAAGACACAGGGAAAGAGCATACGTAGCAAAAAAAAGTCCATTTTTCATGTTTCTGATTTTTCAAGATCGCACAAAACGAACAAAAAAGAGCATACATAGAGAAGAGGGTATAGATCTGGAAAATAAATAAAACCTAAAAAACGAAAATAAAAGAAAGGGGAACCGAAATAAGCAGAACTATTAACAAATATAAGTGCAAAACATATGATTTATACCTTCAAAACTAATCTGTCATAACTTGGGCAGCCAAAAACCTTTCGCATGAAACAAAAGTCATTCCTCACTGTAACAGATGCTCCGGACACAACATAGTAGTTCTCCAAGCCCAAAATGGTTCAGAAATAGTAGATCTACAAAATGGCATTCGCATGCAGTCAAACCGGCTTCAGATTTTGATCAACACTGGACGCGGCCCTCAAAATAGCTTTGATACCATGTTGAAATTTACAAGGTAAGTTCCTTAGATCAAGAACCAAAGGTCACCACTCACAAACAGATCACAAATCAGTACACTAGTATAATCACGTGGTTAAAACCCTCAAAGAGGGAAATAGTCCATGGCCTGAGCCAACGCGGCCACTTCAGGAAATTTATTAATATAAAAAGAAAGGTTACATATGTTTCTCTCATAAACGTTTATAGGACAAATGACCCTCCATGCTCTTTAAATAGAGATCATGGACCAATCAGGTGTTAAGCCACAGATCAAGTGTCGTTAATACTGAGGTGAGAGATAACCGTCAGATCACTACAAATCGTGACTGTCGGATTATAAGTTACAAATGTACATGGTAAAGAAACACACTTTACCTAACTCTACACTAGACTAAGTTATTATTAACTATTTCCTATGTGTCAGAATATACTAACACATTTATGTTCTCCCTTTATCTATCTCCATGAGTAAGATTTTTCCTATTCTTTCACAAAGAGGTTCTTATAATTGTCCTCAAGTAATTGCATTACAAAATTTTCTATGGTTCCCCATTTGTTTACCCTTAAGAGACAATGTGGTCTCATTCTCGTTCATCTTCATGAGAGCTTCAAATCATTTCCTCTCTTCTACTAAACTAGAAATTATACACAAATTTTCAGTTTAAAAAGCACAAGGATTTCTAGCCCTCATTTGATGCCTTCATCGTAAAATATTCCCCATCTTACTTGGAAATTTCAACATAATTCATGAGACTCCCAATATATATCTTATCATAATAATCTCCAACGAATGACCCTTGCTCTGGTTTACAAAATTGAACTCCTCCTTTTGTCATGAACTTTTGTTCAAGCTAAAATCCTTTGAGCTTCTCATTCCTTAATCAAACAGTCCTTTACCTCAGTTTCACCTACAAAAAATTTCACTTGAATATATTTTTAAGAGTCCATCTATAACTTTGGGCTTCCTCATTCTCTTGTAGTAGTTCCATCATCACATCTAATGGTAATTTCATGGAAGCTATTTCTTTATCAAGTTTCTCATGACTTGATTTATTATGGCTTACCTTTGAACCTTTATTATGACCATCAATATTCATATTTTCTTCCTTATATGAGCTTTATCTCGCTCATTGTGAGCTACAATAAGCCCTCTGTAACAAGCTAACTTCATCAACTTGTTACCAAATATATTACTAAGCTTCTCCATGGCCTAGTCTTATTTGGTGTTTCTCTCAATTTCCTCCTTTGGAACCTTCTCCTGAGAAGTCCTTGCTCTTTTGGGCAACACACTTACCTAGATCAACTCTTTGAGAAATGAACTTGTCCTCTTCATTTCGAACCTTCAACCAGAACAGGTTATTTGTCAAAATATTCAAGAATTTCCATTATTCTTGGCTACAGTCTTCTTTTTAAAATCATCTCTACCTCTCATACTTATAATCCATAATTCCTTTCATAATTTATCGAAAACATATATTAGGATATTCTGACGCATAGGAAATAGTTGAGAATAACCTAGTCTAGTGTAGAGTTAGGTAAAGTGTGTTTCTTTACTATTTACATTTGTAACTTATAATTTGATGGTAATGATTTGTATGATTTGACGGTTCACTCTCTCCTCGGTATTAACGAAAATTGATCCATGGCTTAACACCTGATTGGTCCATGATCTCTATTTGAAGAGCATGGAGGGTCATTTTTCCGGTTACTATTTATGAGAGAAACATATCTATCTTTTATTTTTATATTAATAAATTGCCTTAAGTGGTCATGTTGGCTCATGACGTGGATTGTTTGCCTCGTCGAGGCTTTTAACCACGTGATAATATTGGTGTACTGATTTGCGATCTGTTTGTGAGCGGTGACCTTTGGTTTTTGATCTAAGGAACTTACCCTATAAATTCCTACATGGTTTCAAATTTATTTTGAGGGCCGCATCCGTTGTTGATCCAAATCCGAAGCCGATTTGACTGCATGCAACTATATTTTTCTAGCTCTACTATTTTTGAAATTTTTCGGGCCTGGAGAACTGCTCTTTCGTGTCAGGAGCATTTGTTCCAGTGAGGAATGCCTTTCATTTCATGTGAAAAGGTTTCCGGTTTCCCAAGTTATGCCAGTTTAGATCTGGAGGTATAAAGTATCTGTTTTGTAGTTATATTTGTTAATAGTTATGCCCATTTCAGTTCCCTGTGTTTATTTCAGTTTTTAGGTTTTATTTATTTTTCGGATCTATACCCTCTTCTCTGTGTATTCTCTTTGCTCTGTGTGTGTGCAATCTCGACAAATCAGAAACAGAATGAAGGGATTCTTTTTACTATGTATGCTCTTTCCCCATGCCTTTGTGCGATCTCGGGAAATCGGAAATAGTGAAAAAAATGATAGTTTTCGGTAAGGCTAACCGAAAATCTAACATTATGCCGTAAGGCTTGTTGTTCGTTTTTTTTTTTTTACTTGGATGTTTCTGTTTTTTGTGCAGGAAAAAGCATGCACACCGAAAAATAACAAAAAAAAACCCCTTCCTCCTTTCAAACAATTACAGAATCCTTTTACTATCTGAATTGGTGAGAAGTTAGTTTATGAGAATAGAGGTCTTGGGTTCAAGTCTCTTTCTCAAGCTTCCTTTTGTAAAAAAATTTTGTTAAAGGGGCGGGATTTTTTAAAAGTTTAACTTCATCATCAAATTTCAAACTGTTCCTGTAACTATTCGGCATCTACAACTCAGTTTTTAAAAAAAGTCATAACTTCTTCATCCGAAAGCAATTTTTCAATTTCTTATTTTTTATTTAGCCTAATTTCTCGACATATTTCCATTTGAACAATTAGTTTCAGCTTCAGGTTTTTAAAAAAGGAATGTGCATGCCCAGTTATTCTTAATAGCACTAATTATTGGCAATGGATACCTCACATGGTAGATATACTTAGAAGTAAAGGGCTTTATAAAATAGCCATAGGGCAATAAACTAAACCTTCTGGTGATGATAAAGTCGCTAAATGGGAAAATAAACAAGATCAAGCACGAGTGTTGATAGGAATGTCCATTGCTCAAGATCTTCGATTTCATATCCTTGACATTGACACCCCTAATGAAGCCTTGGAAAAGATAAATACTGTCTTTGGCATTCAAAATCAAATCAGGGCCCACCAGCTTGAAAATGAGTTGCTTACTTTGGACCCCAATAATTTCTCCTCTATTGAATATTTTTTGTCCAAATTCAAGACCCTTAGACTTCTTTTAGAAGGTTGTAAGGTCAAAAAGGAAGATGGTAGCCTAATCTATTGCATTCTTGCTAAGCTTGGCCCTACATACTCTGTATTTTTTTCCACCTTCCATTCCACTAGAGAATCCATCATTTCTTCAGGAACCACCTACAAGAACCCCTCTTTTGATGCCTTTTGTTATTCTTTGATAAGAGAACAAGAAGAAATATTACACCTTGGTTTTATCACTTCTGGAAATGATTCCAAGAAAGTCTTAGCATCCCAACAGAAACCATATCAAAATAATCCCAAGAAGCAGTATCCTAAAAAGTATGGTCTGAAACCAAACAAGGTTCCTAAGCAATTTCGGTTGGAAACTGAAAAAGCAAATCACCAAAATGATAAGACAAATAAAAACAAAGGGAATAAGACAAATAGACATTGCAACTTTTGTAATCATGATGGCCATATAGAGTCCAAATGTTTTAAGAAGATGGAAGCCTTAGAAGCAACAATGAAGAAGCGCAACATCAATTTGCAGCACTCTTCACCTTCATCCTTAGGAATGGCACTTTCTGCTTGTGGTTGTCAAGCATCAAGATTCGGTTGTGCATTAAATGTATCTTCTTCTTCTCATTCTCATGAGTGGCTCCTTTATTCTGGATCTTCTTAACACATGGCCAAAAATAAAGCCATCTTTTCTTCCTTAAATGATTGTAACACCAAACATATTTATGTTGGTGATGATAGATCTCTTAGTGTTGTAGGATATAAAACCATTCATCTAGATAATGGTCAGTTTAATGATGTACTATGTGTTCCTACCTTCTCATGCAACCTTCTATTTGTTTATCAGGTGAAGGGAAAATAGTAGAATTCTCACTTCATGATGTTGTAATCAAGGACCTCAAAGATCCTAGACATTTTTAGCTATTGGCATTGCTGATGATTCCACAAGGTTGTATAAGTTTTACAACTTTGGGCCTTCATGTCTTCCCTTCATTTTTGTTGCTCATAATGATGAAGTGAGCAAACTTTGGCATCAGCGATTTGGTCACTTAAACTATCACTCTTCAAACACTATGTAAAGAAAACATGGTGATAGGTCTTCCTATGGTAACTTGCCGAGATGGTGTTTTCTTCGGATGTGTACTCAGAAAACATCATCGGGATAGTTTTGACAAACGTGCCTCTTGGCACATTTCTGTCGCTTTGCAACTTCTACACAGTGATTTATGTGGTCCACTTCCTGTTGTCTCTTTCTCTGGTTTCAAGTACTTGCTAACTTTCATTGATGAGTTTTCTAGACACACTTGGGTAAAATTCTTAAAACTCAGGAGTGAAGTTTTTAACATGTTCTTGATCTTTAAGGCCTTTGTTGAGAAACAATCTGGACATCAAATTCATAAGTTAAGATCAGACAATGGAGGAGAATATGTTAACAACAAAATTATCGAATTTTGTACTGAGCATGGCATTCAATTGCAACATGTTGTTCCATATACTCCACAACAAAATGGTGTAGCTGAAAGGAAGAATCACAACTTAAAATAAATGGTTAATTGTATGCTTCAATCTAAAGGACTTAGTCTCAATTTTTGGTCAGAAGAAATTAACTGTGAAAATTACATAGTAAATCACACTCCTACTAAGGTTTTAAAGAATATAACTTCAGAAGAAGCTTGGAGCTCAATCAAACCAGATGTAAGTCACTTTCGTGTTTTTGGAAGTGATGCTTGGGCCCATATTCCAAATGCAAAACATAAAGCCTTAGAACCTAAGAGTGAAAAATGCATTTTTGTTACATATTCTGAAGATGTCAAAGGATATAGACTTCTTCAAACAAAATCCAAAAATATAATCATTAGAAGAGATGTAAAATATGATGAAAAAATATTGGCCTGCGAGCCTAGTTCGGCAGGTGTGCCACCTTTAGCCCGCGAGCCTGATTCGGCATATGTGCCACCTCTCTCTCTCTCTTCTATTTTTAATAGCATTCCTTCTATTTCAGATCATGAGAGTGAGGATGAAAATTCTCCTCCACATCTTGAAATTATTCCTCTTACTCCACAGCTTCCAAGATGGGTCCGCTGTACTCGGGATGCAACAGGTTCTATTGCAGGTGACCTTGCCGATGAATGACGTACACGTTCTTAGTTCAAACCAGCCTCTTCCATATTGTCTCAAGTTCCAGAAAATCCTGATCCAAAAACCTTTGAATAAGCCTCCGATCATCCATATTGGGATGAAGCTATGAATGAAGAATAAAGTTCCTTATTGGCGAATGATACCTGGGATCTTGTTCGTCTTCCAAAAGGAAGAAAACTTGTCAGATGCAGATGGGTTTACAAAAAAAAGTTTGGACCAGATGGAAAAGTGGATAGACATAAAGCTCGTATTGTCTCTAAAGGATTTTCACAATTTCATGGCATTGACTATACTGAAACCTTCTCTCCTATTTCCAAAATGAAT
Organism: Pinus albicaulis; assembly: GCA_034641835.2. NCBI lineage: Eukaryota > Viridiplantae > Streptophyta > Pinopsida > Pinales > Pinaceae > Pinus > Pinus albicaulis. The sequence continues at coordinate 83,367 of JAXQQM020073898.1, forward strand.
TCTAGCCGCCTTGTTCTTTCCCTTGTTGCCTCCTTTAAATGGGAAGTCCATCAGATGGATGTTAAATCCACCTTCTTACATGGAGATTTGCATGAATAAATCTACATGGAACAACCCCCTGGCTTTATCCAAAATGAATCTAGCCTTGTTTGTCACCTTAGGAAGTCTCTCTATGGTCTCAAATAAGCTCCTCGGGCTTGGTATGACAAAATGGATAGATTTCTATTAGATAATGCCTTTTCTAGGTTTCATTCTGACAACACTTTCTACACCAAGAAAGTGGGTAATTCCTTCACCATCCTTGTTCTTTATGTTGATGATCTTATCCTTACTGGTAGTGATCCCAACCATATAAACCATGTGAAGTCTCGCCTCAAAAAGAAGTTTTAAATGACAGTCTTAGGACACTTGAATTATTTCCTTGGTCTTCAAGTCCTACAATCCAAAGAAGGTATTACCCTCTCTCAGTCCAATTATGCCTGTGCTATTCTACACCACTTTCACATGGAAGAGTATAAGCCAGCCCCTTCTCCCTTTCAATTTGGAGTAAATATTTCAGTCACTTGTACTACCCCTGAAGTTTATGCTACCTTATATCATCAACTTGTTGGTAAACTTCTGTATCTAACCCCTACCCATCCTGACCTTTCCTTTTCCATTGGTCTTGTTGCTCGGTTTATACAACAACCTCATGAAAATAATTGGAAAGTAGCTAAAATAATACTTCAATATATTCAAGGTACAGTTTAGTTCGGGATTAATTACAGTGTAGGAGCATTTTCATTGTTGATTGGTTTCACTGATTCTGATTGGGATGGTTACCCTGATGATCAAAAGTCTACTGCAGGATATGTATTCACTCTTGGTTCATTACCTATTACGTGGTCTTGTAAGAAACAAAGTTCCATATCTCTTTCTTCAGCTGAAGCAGAGTATCATGGTGCAGTTGAAGCCAACAAGGAAGCCATGTGGCTTCATCAGATCCTATATGAATTTGGTCTTCATTAGCAGCATCCAACTACACTTTGGTGTGATAATCAGAGTGCCATTCAACTATGTAAAGATCTAGCTTAGAATCAGTGTATGAAACACATTGAGCTCCACATACACTTCATCAAAAATCTCATTCATGATCATGCTTTTGAAGTGTATTATTGTCCAACCAATGATCAAGTAGCCAATATCTTTACAAAGGATCTCATAGAAGCGAAGTTTACCAAACTTAGATCCATGCTTGGAGTTCAGGAAAGTTATTATTAAGGGGGTAGAGGCTCTAATGCCTCCTTCCTTCTCCTATTGTGTCACCTTTTTAAATCCTTCAATCCTATCCCAATTTGTTCTTAAGGGGGGATGATAGGATATTTCTACACATAAGAAATAGGCCCTTTTTGTGTCACCTTTGTAAATCGTTCAATCCTATCCCAAGTTTTTCTTCTGGGGGGATGTTAGGATATTCCGAAACATAGGAAATAGTTAAGAATAACTTAGTCTAGTGTAGATTTAGGTAAAGTGTGTTTCTTTACTATGTACATTTGTAACTTATAATCCGACCGTCACGATTTGTAGTGATTCAACGGTTCACTCTCTCCTTGGTATTAACGACACTTGATACATGGATTAACACCCAATTGATCCATGATCTCTATTTAAAGAGCATGGAGGGTCATTTGTCTGGTAACTGTTTATGAGATAAACATGTGTAACTTTTCTTTTTATATTAATAAATTTCCTGAAGTGGCCGTGTTGGCTCAGGTTGTGGACTGTTTCCCTCTTAAAGGGTTTCAACCACGTGATAATATTGGTATACTGATTTGTGATCTGTTTGTGAGAGGTGACCTTTGGTTTTTTATCTAAGGAACTTACCCTATAAATTCCTACAATAGAAGGTCAGATTTACCTCTATCTTCAACTTCATGTGAACATGCATACTCTTGTTGCATTTTTCTCCCAATATGTTGCTAGCTCTATTGTTGTAGTGTTAGGTTTTTTTCCACCTTAGAATATGTTTCTCCTTCATATTTTGTTCTCAATAAAATCATATTCTACTTTCTTCCCAAATTATATTTCTTTTCAAAGAAGTAATGTGTTCTTTCTCCAAGAGTTTAACCGGAAAATATTAATTTCTTTTTCTAATCAAGTTAATCATATAAAGGAATTTCACTAATAATATTTTACCAAACCAAAACTCATGCAAGTTTTGCAAGCTCTATCTCTTCACTTCTTCAACCAAAATTATTCTCTCAATTTCTTCTACGTTGAAATTAACATTTAAAAATGGAAATCAACCACAAAGATCTTCATTATCAAAATGCATATTATCTGCAATGATTCACTTCATTGATGTTTTACCCAAATTCTCCTATTGGAACTATTTTCTCTATCTGCAAATCTACTATTTCGTTTTTCATTGTCCTCCAACTACAATTCAAACATGATTCTACTCCCAAAGTCGAAACATCCTTCCATATCCTCAAATAACTTCAATGTTCATTATCAACCTTCCTTCTAGAGCTTAATCCATCTCCTCATCAATATTCTATCGTAATATAAATTACAAAGTGAAACAAGTTTACTTCATCATATTTTTTGAACCTGAGATGATGCAGGCTCTGAATCTCCTCCAAAGAGTGTATCTCTATTCTATTTTCCTTTCCCAAGGAGCGCACCTGCTCTAATACAACTTAATGTAGGAAAATACACTTTTTCCTACAAGTTCCAACTTCTCTACTTATGGGATGCTAATTCACTATTGACATGAAGGTGCACATACACCTTTTCTCTTTGAAAAATGTATATGGCTGCAATTAAAAATCACGCAAATATTTATGCATGTATTGAATTATTCTCGTTTTCCAGTTAACCATAAATTATCTCTAATCCTTTTACATTATTTCATTTCAAAATTGACATGTTAATAAAAAAATCTATCACTATTTTCATAATTCATACAATTACTAAAACTCTTATAGTTTAACCTAATATTCGACATAGACTCTTAAGTTCTATTAATTCTAGATTTCACACAGATAATAAATATTGTTTTCATACAAATATAATTTGTGAACAAAATGGATATATTAAACTCTATTTCATTAAATAAAATGTGTACATACATATACTTAGAACCTCTCCTTCCTATCTATGGCATGATTTCAGATTCATTTGGCTATCCTCTCCTTTCCTCACACTTACTCTCTTTTTTATTTCCCATATGATTACAATATATATATTTAGAGACATTATATGTTTTTCTAGATCCTAAAATCACTCCATAAATTCTATTTTTCTAAATCCCAAAATAACTCCATAAAACAAATTTTTCTAAATCCTAAAATCACTTAGTCTATCCCTACAATATCTATTTCTTTAAAAGAAAGATTTACTTTTAACATATCAAGAAAATATTACGTATCAAAAAAAATTCTAGACTCATGACTCATTCACTTAGATTTCATAGAATAAATCAGCTCAATATAATATTTACATAGAAGAATATAAATCCTTCTCAAAATGTCAAGACCTCCTTATGGAACTTTTTCCTTTCAAGGCTTGATGAAGCTATAATTCTCTTGCATCAAAATATTTCGCCTTGTGCTAATCAAATACTCTAAGAAGGAAATCAAATGTCTGTAAAATTTATGATCCACCAACTCACCCTCATCAGAAATAAGATTCTTTAAGTTGATGATCATATGTAGACATCGACTTGCAATATTAATCTTGAATCAACTCAAAATATAAAATACATACTCTCCATTCCCTAGGGAAATATCTCTTGCCTATTTCCACTCCTCCATTCCCAAGAATTAATGCATTAATCCAATTTCCTTCATCTTGAAATTTGAAGCAAGTTCCTCCTTGGACACCACAACGATATTCTACGATCCCATCAAAGAGATATCATCAACATATAGTAACAATGTGAGAGCTCACCATAAACAAGTACATATTACAAGTTTGAGCCTTCCTCACTCTTGGTTAAACCCAATCCATGTAGGTACCCATCAATCCTGGATTACATCAACTAGGTTCCTTCTTAGATATATATAAGTCCTTATTTAATATTCATACATGGGAATTCCTCCCATGCACTTCAATGGCCCAAGTTACTCAATATACATATCTTCCTCAATCACCCCATTAAGGAAGGGAGTCTTCACATCCATATGATGAATGCTCCATTGTAGCTATGAGGAAATAGATTTATGTTCCCTGATAAATTCATATCTAGAAACAGAAGAAAATGTCTCCTCGTATTTTACTTCCACTTTATGGGAGAATCTTATTTCCATGAACCTTGATTTGTAATTATTCTCAACAGTACTATCTACTACATGATTGATCTTGAAGATTCATTAATATCTGACCATTGACGTCCCTTTTTTCCTTGGAATTATCTCCCACACATAATTCATCATTATGGAACTATAATCTTCCACCATGGCATCCATACGAACTTTCTAGTTTGTTGACTCCTCAAAGGTAGAAGGCTCAAATTCACTAAAGTTACTCTTCAAGGAAAAATAACTAGAAAGTATAGTTATTGGTTTGGTGTATTTGAAAGCGTTTTTAGGATACTCCACACTATCCTTAACATATTTTGATGTTTTCTGGGCCCATCTTGGCATCCTCTTGGTATAGGTCAAAGAAACTCCTCGCTCCTCCTCGTGATCTAATGGTTGTGCACTTTTTATTTGTGTGGTTGGTCCCTATTCAACCTTCAAAGCTCCCCCCTCCAAATCTTATGCCACTACTTGATGTGTCACATGAGTCCTCCTAAACATCCTACCCTCCTTAAATATGACATCCCTCCTAACCACTATCTTCCTCTATCCTAGAATGTACACCTTGTAGGTCTTTGAAGTCTCACTCTGTCCAATAAAGTTTTTCCTCTCTCATGAGGGCTCCAATTTTTTATCTAAATAAACGTGAAAATACAGTAAACTATTAAATATATGAAGGTGGTTTACCTCTAATATCACTCTTGTAAAATCCTCCTCGGGAATAGTATCCTCCACTGCCTTGTGAGGACTCATTTTTTGTAGATATATAGTCGTATTATATGCCTCTTCCCATATAACTATAAGTTTATCCTGATCATGGATCATGGCCTTGGATTATCTAACTATACTCCTATTCTTCCTCCCTACTACTCCATTCTATTATGGATTGTAGGGAACATTCAACTCTTCCTTGATTCCTACTTCCCTACAAAAATACTTAAACTCGGTGGATGTATATTCATCCACATTTTTTGATCTCAAGACTTTGATCTTCCTCTTAGTATGGTTTCCCACAAGATCTTCGAACTCTTGAAACTAACTAAATACCTCATCCTTGGCCTTCATAAATTAAATCCATGTCCTCTTGGACTAGTTATCTATGAATTTCATAAAAAAACTGCACCCCAAGATAGAATCCATTGAGAAAGGACCACATGTTTGAATGCACCAAATCCAGTACACCCTTGGACTTGGTATCACTACTAGGAAATACTTCTTTGACATGATTTCCAAGTGCACATCCTTTACCCACGCCACTATGCTATTAGGGCCCTATATTACTAGTGTAGTCTGTTATTGTTGTTAGGGTAGCCCCCTTATTGTTATTGTTGTACCTATGTAGTCCCCATATTGCTATTATTGTGCCCCATAATAGCCCACTATTGTTATTTTTGTGGCCTTAAATTATTATTGTTAGGTCGGCTAGGGTTATACTATTTCCCCATGGACTCCTATATATAGAAAAGAGGTTTTTTCATTTGTATCATCCAATAATTGTTCATTTATATAATGTAAAGGAGGTTTTCCACTCGAAGTGGCTGATTTTTAAGTCATTTATCTCTATTTTCTTCTATTTTTGAGTTGGTTTCATAACATTCAGTGTCAGAGCTTTGAATTCTAGGGTTTCTCTACTTCAAATAGGTCATTGTGGAATTTTCGCTATAATTTTTTTTCTATGAAGGTTCAAATGCTAAAAAAAAATATTTGCGACAAGATCCTGAGTAACTTCATGTAAAAATTTCATATCTTTCTTCGCAATAGTTTCAGAGATATGATCTATGGAAGTTAGGTTTTTTCAGGCTCCCAAATTTCATCTCAAAGAGGTGACCTTGGGAAAAGCGTCATAATTCTCTCTCTGAGCATCGGATTGGAATTTTTTAAAAAGTATTCGAAAGTAAACATACTGCAGTTTCTTTTGTATCACTTTCAGAGCCAATGGAGGAAATAGTGACATGTGGCATGCTGTACAAGTTCGCTCTACTGAACCAATCCATAATCAGGTTATTGTGGGATATTGGGCATAAATTTGTCTTGAACAATCCAAATCAGGTCACACCTATGGCATTGGAAAGAAGCTTCAGAGGGATAATAAATCACTAAAGATTAAATCTTGGGGATTCGAAATCACAAAGACACATTAGATTCAATATCGAGCTCATCAAAAGCAAGAAAACGGTGTGTATTTGTTTTAAATTGCATAAGTCTTGTTTGAAAAATTAGATTGAAGGGATTCCAAGGGAATATTGAGGCATATATATCAGTATTGGGTTCTAAAATGACCCCTAAAAATAATTCAACACCCATTAAGCCCTCATAAGGGTCTACTATGACTCATGAATAGGAAGAAGTGCAATATGATCTATCAAAACTTCAAGAACAAGTGTAACAAATTTTTCTCTCGCAAAGAGTAACAAAAAATGAAATGGAAGCTAAGATTGATGGTTTGAAGAAATTCTTGGAAGCTAAGATGGATATTTTGAAGAAATTCGTGGAAGATAATATGGATGGTTTGAAGAATGTCATGGAATGTAAAATGGATGGCATGGAAGCTAATATGGATAGCGTGCAAGCTAAGATGGATGGTATAGAAGGCAACATGGAAGCTAAGAAGGATGGTTTGAAGAAAGACGTGGAAGCTAAGATGGATGGTTTAAAGGAACACATCAAAGATAATTTGAATGGTTTAAAGAATGGCATGGAAGGAAACATGGAATATTTTAAGAAAAACATGTAAGGTTTGAAGGAAGGCTTGGAAAAGTTTCTACAAGAAAAGCTTCCTAGTGGCAAAAAAGTAGTAGAGGAAACTCATGATGAGAACAAAAGAAATGTTAATAATGATTTTATAGAATATGATGTTGGATTTAGACCCACCATATTCCAAAGATAGATATGAGGAAGTTTAATGGCAAGGATACGATAACCTGGATACTACAAATAGAGTAATACTTTGAGGTCCATAATACGGAAAACACAGAAAAGGTACGCATTACAGCTTTATGTTTAGAACTAAATTAGTTTGTATGGTATCGATGGATTTTTTCTCGTAAAACACTCATCACTTGGTAAATTTTTAAGGAGGAAATGATATCACATTATGATGATACAAAGAGAAACAACTTCTTTATCCAATTGATAAATATCAAACAAAAGGGTTCAATGATGGAGCACATTGAGGACTTCCAAAAATTGAATATAAGGGTAACTAATATTCCAGAGGAGCATAGGATTGATGTCTTCTTAGGGACTCTAAATGATAACATCTAGCATGAGGTTCAGCTTTTGGAACCTGATACATTGGAAAAATCATTCAGGTTGGCAAGAAAAATTGAAATAAAAATTATGGCGGCGAGGAAGCCTACCACTCACAACTATAAAGGTGGAAGTGTTGCTACTCCTAGACTTCCACAACCTACAAGGTTGACACCACAACAATTGGAAGAATAAAGAGAAAAGGGATTTGTTATAGTTGTGATAGCAAATACACTAAAGTTCATAAGTGTGTTGAGAATAAATTATTTTACATAGATTGTGAAGAGGAGGAAGAAAAGGAAGAAGAAACTTCAAAAGAAGAAAATATACACTAGGAACCAACCCTAGAGGAAGAAGAAATGAATCTGACCAGATCCTATAATGCATTAGAAGGAATTACTACTCCTCAAACTCTCAAGATAGAATTACATATCAAGAAGAAAAATGTAATAGTGCTAATTGATTCGGGTAGTACCCATAATTTTATTCATTGTAAGGTAGGGAGGGAATTGAATTTCTTCCTATACCCAGTGCCAAAGTGTCAAGTGATGCTGGAAAATAGAGGAACTATAAATTGCTCTAGAAAGTGCCATAATATTAGGCTAACCATGGGGGAATATGTATTGAATAGTCCAATTATTTCCATTCCTATGGGTGGAGTTGATGTTGTACTAGGAGTACAATGGTTACAATCTTTAGGGATGATAGATTTTAATTTTCAAGAACTTTTCTCAAATTTTTTTTTTTGAAGGAAATAAAGTTGAATTACGGGGTATCGTAGGGAAGCCAGGAAAGATAATAAGCTCTAATGTCATTAAAAATCTTTTGAAGAAATAAAAACGAGGTGTAATTGCACAATTATTCTCACTATAAGTTCCAACAACAAAATCATTTATTTCTCCATATCTCCAAAAATTCTTGGACAATCATTCCAAGGTGCTTGAAACTCCCAAAGGACTCCCACCTATTCATGATCATGATCATGCTATTCATTTGATTCCAGGAAGTGTTCCTCCAAACATAATGCCTTACAAATATCCTTATGTCCAAAAGAGGGAAATTAAACGTATCATTGCAGAATTTCTAGAGGCTAGTATAATTTAAGCTAGTCAAAGTTCATTTTATGCTCCAGTAGTACTGGTGCACGAGAAGGATATATCATGGTGCACGTGTCCGGATTATAGGGAGATAAATAATCTCACTATTAAAGATAAATTTCCCATTCCTGTGATTTATGAATTATTGGATGAATTACATGGAGCAATTTATTTCACCATGTTGGATCTATGTTCAGGATAGAATCAAATTATAATGAAGACTAAAGACATTCTGAAAAAAACATTTGGAGCTCATGAGGGTCGTTATGAATTTTTGGTCATGCCTTTTCGCCTTGCCAATGCACCTTCTACATTTCAAGGGTTGATGAATTCCATTTTCAAACCCTTCCTTAGAAAATTTGTGTTATTATTTTTTGATGATATATTAATCTACAACAGGTCTTGGAAGGATCATGTTCAACATGTTGACAGGGTTCTCAAACTATGAGATGAAGAAGACGAACATTTAATTGAACATGGAGATGGGGTTTTACAGGGGTCTCTACCATTTCCTTGATTTGCCAAAGCATTTTCCTCTACCTTATCTTTCTTCTTCTCTTCCTTCTTTTCCACTTACTTCTCATAATCTAAAAACAATTTATCTACCATGTATGCCATTTTGTAGAAATATTTAAGGAAAGAATTTCATTCTTAGTGCGAGAATACTCATTATACATTTTTCTTTGTCATGTTGCACATCCAATATCATGGTTAAAATACTTTAGTTTTCCTTCACCTTATTTGAGTTTGGCCCTGTTTAGCATCCACACTCGCAATTCACATAAAAAATAAGATTTATCTTATACCAACATGATCCAAAATATTTTCTTTGGTGATGTTAAACAAAATTGCATAAAAGAGCACGTAATATCGTAAATGCAACACTTAACAAGAAGAAAAACATAAAAGAGACCATAAAGACACTACAATATTTGAAAAGGAAGTACACTCACAATGTGTCAGCTACGTCTTAGGGCCCAACTTAATATTGGAGATGCCTCTATAGTATATCAAAAAAATGAAAGGAAAGTACATGGAAAAATACATGATTAAACCTCACTTCTTGGAGTGACTTGAAACTGAGTTTCTCAAACCCCAAATCTGACTGCACCAGTGAAATAATTGCAAAATTATAAGTAAAATGAGTATAAACTTAGCTAGGTTATGACTGCTAATTATGGCCCCCCTTAGAATCTCCAAGATTCTACAATAGAAAGGACATACTAAGTATATTTTAGGAAATATTCCCAATGAATATTTCTAGTATATTATTTCTATTGTGGAATCTTGGAGATTCTTAAGGGGTTCGGAATTGATGGTGTCAAAATTTGGCCGATTTTATACTCATCTTACTTTGAATTTTGCAAGGATTTCACTGGTGCATTCACATTTGGGATTTGAGCAGCCCATGTTCAGGTCACTCCAAGAAGTGAGGTATAACCATGTATTTTTCCATGTACTTGCCTTTCAAATTGTGTGAATAATATATATGCCTCTCCACTTTGAAGCTTCGCTTGGAGACATTGCTGACACGTTATGGTTGAACTCCGTTATAATATTGGTGCATTTTATTTATTGTCTCCTTTTATCTTGTTTCTTCATGATGGTTTAATTTATGGTACTACATGCTCTTTTTAAGAAATTTTTTTAAACATCACTGAAGTAAATATCCTGGATCACTAGAATATAATAGTTTGAAAGTTGTCTACACATCATTCCATAGTCACAAGATTTCTACAATCACCAAAGAAATTTTTTTATACTAAATATTTCAAATAAAGTAAGGATTACAAGACATACAATAGAAAATTCAGGGTCATTATGCAACATTTTAGAATTTTCTACAACATGATGTTTTTTTTTTCAAACATATGAATGGAAGAATCAAAGTAACATGACATAAGTCTATTCTACTAGGAGAACATGAAAGAAGCATCAAATAAGTCTATAATTATGAAAGTATGGAGATAGTTTAGAAGTAGCATGGAAGCATAAATGAAGAATTTCTCATCACAAAGAAGGAACCTCACCATTCATTGACATAATCTTCAAATAAGGTTAAAGTAGTGGTTCGTTCAAATGAAGTAAAATGAATGGTAGCATGAAAAGAAGAAACATGTCTGCCTTATAAAAGTTTCTTCATTAGGCATCTAAAAAAGGACTCATATCTTCAGAGGGAGTTGAAAGAAAACATTAGACATGAAATAAAATTGGAAATGACTTCAATAGCATAACATGATATTTTTGGTCAAGACACGTCTCTCATAGAAATATGGAAGTAAACTCATGTCATTAAGACCCCCCTTGATGGTTGATTGATAGTTCTATGAAAATATCACTAGCCTTGGTATACTAGTTGAACACATTATTGGAAAATCCTATATATAAAGGAAGTAATGTTGACCTCAGAAGGAGTTGGAAGAAAAAATTGACATGAAAAATCCTACATCTTGAATAGAGGTCACTTTGATTTATTTATAAACTATGATAATGATATTCATAACGTTTGGGATATATGGAATGACTTCCAGAAAGAATATACATCATAAGTGAATTGATACAATAAGTTAGGAGACAATATTTTGATCACTTGATAATATGTTCTATTCGATATTGATTAAGATGATGTCCATCCTCCTCAATTGTAAAAAGGGAAATATAATTGGTTAAATTCCTTTGAGATGTACTATTTTTGATAAATATACTACTGATGATTATTGGAAACTAATATAATTTCATAGAAGAGCATGAAAAAAAAACCCTATTACGAAGAAAGAATATGTGGAGGCTTGTATTATTATAATTATGGCTCTATAAGATGTTTGATGAACTGCTTGTTGACATGTTGGATTCAACTCTAGATGAAGATTATTAGAGAACAAGGAAGGTCAAAATGTCTTATGATTCGAAAGTATGATTCATATGGGAGTGAAGCCACTACCACAAATATCCAAGGAAGTACATGTACTTGATGCTTTAATGAGTACCGTGTAAGCTTCGAGTTGTGGTTGTTCCTCCTTATTTAAAAGGGAGTGAGGATTTCCTCTCTAGTTGAGAGGGAGTTAGTATGGAGACCGTATTCTCTATATGCCATGCACTATATCGAAGACTAACAACCGTAATACTAGTGAAGGCATTGGTAAGGAGAATGGTGGATTAGATAAGCATATGGGACCAATATTATTTGAGGATTTAGGTCTAATATAATAATAGTACTAAGGAATAATATAAATATTGGAGGATGGTTGATATCTAAGATAAGAATAATCCTGTAAAGAAATAACTGGTGAACTTCTAGATGGGGTATGTTCCTTGAGAGGCAATGGTGGTGTCCAAATCTGTGCCTCCCAACATTGTGCTCTGATCTAGTGTAGAGATAGAGCTTGTTAGTTAAAGCCTTGGTATGTTTGACAATGATGTTTATGATGATGTTTATCAATTCAAATACCTTATAATAATATTTTAGTTTGAGAGTATCATGTTGTGTCATTATGAATACCTCCTTAATTAAGAGGGAGTGTTGGAACTGTTTCTAGGTTCGGTGTTCATAATCATCATTATATTTGTATCAATATGTATTTCATGTAAAAGAAAAAGGAAGAAAAAATAATTTATCATTATCATTACTTTTATTACTCAAATAATTTTCTTCATTCTTATAAGGAAATTTGAGTGACAATAGAATTTATTATGAGTCAAATAAATGTGATTGAGTCAAAGTCCCATATGGTATTCTTGTAAGAAAAGGAAAAATATTTTTGTATTAAATCAAAGATTCAATTTGTCATCCACAAGACCAAGTCAGCCCTACCTAGACAAGGCGGCATAGAAGAGGCACCTAATTGACCTCCTCGACATGTATATATACAAGATAGTTTAAACTCATTCATTATTCATCCAATCACATCAATTCTTTTCCTAAGAAGAGAAGAAAATCAATGAAGTAAAAGGAGAGAGAGAGAGAGAGAGAGAGAGAGAGAGAGAGAGAGAGAGAGAGAAGTTAAAAGAGAGAGAAAATCTTGTGAAGGTTCTGGGGTTACTCTACAAAATTACAGGTGTGAAGAATGCATGTCTGAATTCCGATATTTTACTAGATCGAACTAAGTTTAACCTGCATTGACTTTGTTAACTTTTACTTGGTTGAAGAAGGTTTTCAAGAAGGCCTCACTTGGATCTTATCATAGTCTTGGTCTTGGTTTTTGTGTCTTGGATATCTCACTTTGATATGATTTTATAAGAAGAAGATTTTTTGGGTTTGCCACTTCTAGGGTTTTACCCTCGCTTGGAGCCTACATCTTTGTGTTCTTTGTCTCTTGTGATCTTCATGTTCTGTATATTTTGGTAATTTATTGATGAAGATAAGATAATATAATTAATAAAAGGCCAACAACATTCACAAGTAATTATCAAATAAGAGAAATCACCCATAATCTAGAAGCATGTTGATTTCTCAACACTTATAAACCTCAAAACTACACTTGTGATTTCCAAGATACATTTTCGTGAGGCTCCTCGGATATGTCACTTGAAGTAAAGTGAAAATCAACAATGACCAACCAACATCCATCTACACGGTAGCATCACTTTGATTCTTCAAAATGTAGAGGACAATCGCCACGACTAAAGAAATCCTATCCACAGTGACAGTTCAACAAATTCCATTAGGCTCAAAATATTTTCCTTATCTATGAAAGCAATATGTATATATAGAAAAATATAAAAATTTTCTATTAAGATAAAACAATCATTACATTGTTAAAAAAAATTCAAATCCAACAAACTCTGCACTATAACGAATCAAAAAACAAATAAAAATTCTATCCAACAATTATACATCACATATGCATTCAAACCAAAAGAAAAAAAACAATATTATAAGCTTCTATGTTCCATTTGATCCATCTATGTTCCATGAATCAAATGTTCCTCCACACACACATATATATATAATGCTAGAAACAAAGTAATATTTAGAATCTCACTATTTACCTTCAATGTCTCAAAAAAGAGGAATTGGTTGGGATATCGATGGTGAGGGCAACCAGCCATGTTTTCACGTAGGGTCCTTATCACAACCCAATACCTTTTCCTCCAACCGACGCATCATATATGGCGATTCTCCTACGGAGATGGTTGAGCACAAGGATTTAAACTTGATTTGTGGGACCATGTGCGAATGAATAGGTCCAAAGGAATGAATAAAACCAAAATTATTGATTATTTTGAAATTGTTCAAATTATCTTTAATGGCTTTGGTTCAAGGCCTGTCGGAAAGCAATATACGGATGGATATGAATATAATATTTCTTTAATATTGTATAATATATAAATAGTTATTATATGTAATTTAAATTATAAAATAACAGTTTGAATTATAAATTTTCAAACTTTTTCGCTTAAATATAGATTTTTGTAAAGTCTACAGACAATATTTAATATTTATATTCGCAGAAATGGTTGTTGGTCTTTATAAATGTTAATTTAAAATTGCTTATCATTGCGAGATGAGTGCCGTAGTCTTTTTCCTTTTAACGATTCAATATCACATTTATCACATTTTTAAACAAAACGCAAAGCAATGTAAATTTAATACATGGCTATTAGTTATAATAATTTAAAAATTAAATTATATTTTTGTATTTGTGATTTTTATATAAAGGATTATGTTAATTTGTATAATAGTAAGACTTGATAATATAGTGATATATATTAATATAATGATTAATAAAATGTATCATAATTATATTAAAAAAATATTATTATTATATTAAATATTTACAAGTTATTTGATTTAGTATTTAAATAATTTTTTGTTGGGTTTTAGATTTAAAGTATTTATATATATGTTTGTCTTTTATTTTAGGTTAGAAGAGTTAAATTTCCTCTCTAGTTGAGAGTTGTGATGAGGTTGTATGAGAATGTTATTATCAAATTGGTTAAAAGAAACTAATTATAATATACTAGTTTTAAGCAAGGTTGTAGCTTGTCTCTTATGTTTTTTGGCATATAAATTGACAACCCTAGTGTTTTTTGGAATAAGTAGGTTGTATTCACTTATTGTAGTCATCATCCTTTGCTAAATGTTGATAATTTTGTTCTTATGGTGAGAAGCGCTCTAATATATGCATGAATGTTATCACTGAAAAACTAAAGCCTTTGTGGTAATTAAATCTAGTAATACCACTTCAATTAATTTCATGTATGACAAAAACAACTAAAAGGAAACAACTTTAACAAATATCTCTTAATTGATATTCATCGCATGCTTAACTAAAAATATAGAAGGAAACAATGGATTAATAGAGGTGAGAGGATTTTTATGTACTTGAAAATAGTTTTAAGTTAAGAGACCCCTTTCTATGTGATAGAGATAACAATATCTTGGGGACTTGTCACTCCTATAAATTATCTTATATGATTGTGAATTCTAGGGTTGTAGCATCTCTAAAGAATCATGGAGAAAAATTGAAAAAAATCTAAATGTGTTTTATAACTTACAATTTCCAAAATTCTTTCTGAGAAAAACTTACAATTTCCAAATTAACTTTAATATACCCTATATCATCCTCTTCTTTGAAGTAATTCTTCCAGCATTGACAATATGGCTATGACTAAGTATCTAATGTACAAGAGAAAAATAAGTAACATGGAAGACAAGATGCTTCCTATGTTTGTTTCAAAATTCAACCAAAACAATCTACAACTCAAGTCGGGGTAGCATAAAGAAGCAAAGACCTAGCCAAAACATCTGGGAAGAAAGACTAAGTTTTCTTTGAAAAATAAATATAATATTACGTAAATTCAATGAGAAAATGTGTTGTGATAAACAATTAGAAAAGAAAAGTGGCTAACAATACTATAAGAATTATATTCTAGAAGATAAAAAATATAGTACTATTTTAATTAGTGCAAAGAAAACAATCTCCTAAAATAAGATCAAACTCTCTAGACTTTCATAGCGAAATAAGGCATTGGACAATTCATAAAATGTAGTAGATTGAAAGAATTTGTCATCTTTGTGGTACTAAAAAAATTAAAAATAAAAAACACTTTATCTTACATACACTCACATATAGCACCACCTTAAAATTTAGCCATAAATTATAAAACTATTATGACATTTCTATTTTCAAATTAAATAAAACATCTCAATATTCCATGGTGAAAAATGAAGGGAGATAGATGTATGGCGAAAAACAAGCCTCGATTCTTCATCCCTAGCCTAAGGAAACTGGAGTTTCTGTAAACTCCGGTAAATTCTCTTACGACTGGAAATATGAATTAAGAACCTACGTTAATCTTTTATGGTTGTGCAACCCTACTATTACTCAAGTCCTGAAATACAATGAAGTTGACTTTACCATGTGATGTAAAGCTGTGGGGAGGAAAGATCCTCTCAAGTTTCGCTTTGCTTGTGGGCTCCGTGTTCATTCTGTCATTACTTTATAATCCATGGGATGTTCTATTCGCTGCTCACAACTTCATTGTTCCTCCATGCGTGGAATATTGCTAGAGATCCTATTTACTTGAATTCTAACTTTCAGAACTTCATTGTTCCTCCATGCGTGGAATATTGGTAGAGATCGTATTTACTTAAATTCCAACTTTCTGTCTTGGTAGAGGAGGTCGTATTTAGTTAGAGTCTGTAACTGTCATGATCTCTAAGATCTGTAATTCTATATTTTTCTTACCATTTTGATGCTGCAAACAGAAGAACAATATCTAGAATGACTCAAGATTCCTCACACACTTATATTCCAAAAAGCGTTAGTTATAAATACATTCTTATAAAAACTTCTTAGGGCGACAAAGTCATTTTTATCTGAATCATATTCACGTAATTTTGTTCCCGGGAAAAACCATAGTTCTAAAATATATTCCTAAAATTACTATATTCTAGGGAAAGTCCACCGCGTGACTCTCGAATCCAAAATTATGTTCTTGCAAATCACATTTTGTCATTGAAATCCGTCTTAATGCTCTCATGCCCACTTGGTCCGCCAGAAAATATTTAGATACCAATAACGATGGAACGAATAACGATAACCAACAAATCTTCCGAAATTATGTTTGCTTCCCAAATAAATCATCTTTCCACATTAGGATTGATTCCAAAATAAATGAGGATTGTGTTTATATTACGTTTGTGTTTAATTTGGACACCAAATTGACCTATGATATAATAAAACTTATTTTCCCAAAAGCTGACTTTCAATATAATAGATTCTTAAATTAATTAATATTTTTTTGGATTTTGTAAAACTAAGATATCAAGCTTTAAAAATTATGAAAAATTAGTTAATTACAATTATTTCTTGTGGAAATAGTTATAAATGAAAGATTTATTTAACATAATTGAATCCCAAAAATGATATCTCATATAATATATTTAATTTAGTTTTCAAAAATTAATATAAAATATAAAATCATTTAAATAAATGAACACATAAAATTAAATAATAATATATATATATAATTTAGCAAACATTTTTAATTAATATAATAAATTAAATTACATTCAAATTAATTGTTTTGTTTTTCTTTTTCAAATATTATGTTGAGTTTATATAGAGTTGTGGAGAAAGATTGAGATGATTTAAAAGAAATTCATAACATACAACCTCAAGATCGAGGGAAATATTCCATATCCTATCTTTTTTTATTGAAGTTGGTGTGTCTTCCATTGAAAGTATGTCTATGTTTAGATATTTGATGTATAAGAGGAAGCTTTACAACATGGAATCCAAGAGACTCCAAAAATTTGCTTCTAAATTTAGTCAAACCCCCACTTTCACCTCAAGCGTGGGTGGCATAAGGATGCCCAATCTTGGCTCAATCATTGGGAGATTAAGGAGGAGATCATCATGGGAAGCAATGATAGTGTCAAAGCCACTATTACCTCCAATTCTAAAGACAAGTTATGGGATGATAAGGAGCTAGGGTAAAAGGAAGCTAAGATACTATAAGGGGGTGATCAACCCGACCCTTGATAACCATAATTATCTCTCTGTGTTGACTAGCACTAAGAAAAAAATGAATATCGCTAGGATAAGAACTAATTCTCATGAGCTTCGAAGTGAAACCGAGCGGTGGTCTACTCCCAAGACTCCCTCAGAGGATAGAATCTGTCAAGTTTACAATACTAAAAAAGTGGAAGATGAAATACAACTATTTATAACTTCATACCTCTGGATATATTCATTCTCACGTAGTCCCAAAAATCAAGTTTAATGCTCACCTTTAGCTCCCACTCAACTATTTATCAGAATGGGGGATTATTGGGGCATTGGCGTCTTATAAGGGCCGTACACCAATAAATAACTTAATACGCTCCTCACCATTCCTATAACAACAATTCTTTTTTCGTCACAAATACAACGCGATAACATCTCGTCATCTACAAAGTGAGCTTCTCAACGCTCCACTTTCGTTGGCGACTAGTCGCTAAACATATGTCATTAGGCTAATGCTTTATCAAAGAATTTTTGACATTTAACATATATCCAAAAAATGTCTAAGGTAATACCGAATGGAAATGGTGGTGGATATATAGTAGAAAATGAGAGGATGTAACTCTTTGCTGAACTTAATTGGGATTTTTTCAATGCTTGAAAAACAAGCCTTTTTCTTTTTCTTAATTAATGACATTTTGGCCGTATTGTAAAATTAAAAATTAAATGAGATATTTTTTTCCCTAAATAAATTAAGAAGTTTTTTTTTTTTTAATTATACAGTATATACGTAATAAACATGTTTACAAGTTAAGTTATTTTAAAAAAAGTATACGGTATATACGTAATAAAAATGTTAACGTAAGTTTGTATGGAATGTACATATCAATAAGATATGTTCACAATTTTGATGGTCTGAAGCCATATTTGTATAAAATATGCATGACCTATTGTGGAGAACCATTTATAATAAAAAAAATGGACCTATAAACAATACGAGAGTGTAACTCTTATTATAATAATATTTGGATTCTCCGTTGTTGTCCTCTTTTTTGCTCCTATACAAGCAAGGAATTTAGTGACCCCCTCTCTAATTAACATATTCATGATTGGAACATGTACTTGTTATCACAAGCATGCTTGTTGTAGGGATGTTTATTGACGTGTTCAAGATTTTAAGCCTTTCGATGGCCAATAACTTGTTAGTCCTAGAGTGAGGGAGGCTCAAATTGTCATTGATGGGAGTAAATTTTGAATGTTGGTGGATTTTTGGTTGAAGCAAATTTAAGTGCCATAATCACCCTTTTGACAAACGAATTTTTTCAAATTGATTATATTAATAAACTTTATCAAAAAATACATTTTTGGAGTTTCAATGACAAATTCTAACCATGGAAGGAGATTCCTCTTTTCGAGAGGACTAATTTTGACTATTGAAGCGCTCAATTTGGACAAGGGAAAATGAATTTTTAAAGTATAATCCCACATGCACATATTTGATTAGGTTATCCCTAAAGCAAGTTGGACACCCTTGGAAGGCTATAAATACAAGTGGCCTCAACCTCATTTGGACAATCATCTTAGATCATTCTTCTATTTTTCTCTTTCTTGTTTTTGGCTTGCACAAGTTTGAAGCAGGTCCGTGGAGGAATAGGTTTTCACGAAGGTGAAATTAGAGGTTTTGAAGCTCACATATCTCTTTTTCGGGTTTTCGGTCTTAGTACGAGGCATGTCATGGAGAAATTTTGACTGTAATCACAGACATGTCATGGTGAAATTTCGATTGAAACCTTTCAGGGACATGCATGACACATCTTTCCCGAGACTTGAACCTAAAGGTTGAATTTTAAATTGACCAATGTTTTCGCCCGTTGACCACAGTGTTCGACAGTTGACCACATATACTGACAGTTCATCACAAGCTTCTGAATCAGAGTTTTGAGTATGAGCATTATTGGGTCCATTTCATGGATCTTTTTTAGTTGATTTTGTTGGATAGGCTTATGCGTGAAGATATAGATAATTGTACCCTCTTTTGTTGAATCATTCAATGACAATATAATAATAATAATAAGTTGAAAGGGTTTTCCATGTAGTGGGTTTTTCCTTGGTCTCTGACTAATCCTAATGTCTCTATGTGTGAATTTTTTTCTTCTATTGTTCCTTTATGTTTTGTTGCATTCATGATGATGTTGTTCTTTCTATATAATTTCATATGTTATTGAATAATGTTGCAAATACGAATAATGACATGATCCTATGGGGTGAATTTATTATGAAAGTATTGAAATGAAATTATCAAAGAGAAGAACAATATATCCCTAAGAAAAAAAATTAACATGGTATCAGAGTTTGGCTGAAGAAAATTCATTGAAAATCACCCCTATGAAGGCTCCCTTGATGGATGTAAGATAAAATTAAGGAGGCCTATTAGAATATTAGGGTTTGAAGGAAACCCTAGGAAATTTTTGTATTAGGGTTTAATGAATACCATGAGATTAGAGTTTGAAAGAAACCCTAGATTATGACAAATAATGGAGACATGCACTTTAGAAACCCTAGCATGATCAATGTGAAGATGTTCAAGCACTTGTGAAAGATTTGATGTAGCCCTAGATAACATAGTCTAATTCAGGCCTTGGTTATTGATAAAGTTGATAAATATATTGAAGGCAACAACATTATATGGTAAGTAGACACCCACAACCCTTGAAGGTTGGTTCAAGAGGGAGATTATCACCTCTTATTGAAGATAAGTATTTTTTTATTTATGCTACTTGTTTATGTCTTAAATTTTGTTTAGAATTATTAATTTGATCATTGATTATGCTTCCTGCATTTATCTTTGAGTATTTGGATACTTATAACCTCTTGATGATATGTGATAAGTGGATCCTTATTGAGGATCATCTAAGATGCAAGAATGGATGGCTAGTATAGGAAGATAATAGATATGACAAGGAAATTCCAAAAATGCTACAACTTCCTATGTGTTTGAATACCTCAAGGTATATATGATTTATTTTTTCAATGTTATGTTTCAACTGCAATATTGGATGACAAGGTATGCCCTAATGTATGATGATTATATCACCTTCAAAAATGGCTCCTACATGCATATGAAAGTGAATTTGATTCAAGGTACTTATGATTATATGGTGCACTTGGTATTGGACAAGTACCTTACATTCTGTGAAGTCATTGATAAGCTAATTAGAAATATTGATTATGATATATTGTTATACTTATTGGAAAATCATCTAACATATTAGACATGATGGATTTCATAAGAAGGCTAGCTCATTATTTTTGACACATGATAGCTTGATTGATGAATTTGATAAGCATGATAACCATGATGATAGAAGTATTAAAATGAGATTGATATTCATGATCTTCTTGTTGACCACGGTTATGTTATGATGAGCTTCGTAATTATGACATATGGTAAAATTGAATGCCCTGGCTTGATGGATTGAGTTATGTGATAAGTGAGTGATGTTGTGATAACGATTCTTGAAATATACTCCTATTATCTATTTGACACTAACCCTTGATGAAGCATTGATTTCATGATGTAATGATGAAATAGTTGATGCTAACATGTTATGACTATGATGAATATATGTTCTAGAAGCAAAATATATTTTGATTCCATGATCTAACAGTTTTGCTGATGCATGCTAGTATTATACAAAAGATGATGTCTTGAATACTGATGACTTAAGTGACTTATTATTCAGAAAGAGAAACTCTCTGGACATAAGATCCCTACACCTATTATCATTTGAATTATATGTATAGAAAAATATTTACTATTGAATTAGTATTTCTAGACATAAATAAACAAATATCTGATGTTGTTGGTTTGCAACAAGTTCCAATCTTATAAGAGAGGGTTTTCCTTACTATAATCCCTAACCACATAGAATCAAGCTTAAGAGTGTAGGCGTGGTTATTCCTATAGGTCACAAAATTTGAACCCTTGTACAGAAGTGCACTTGCAATATGAAATTCCTACAGATATGGAGCAGACATCAAAAGGTTCTATGGGTAGGGATGTTCGAATATATTTACTTACTAGAGAGGATGTGAATGTGTTGACTAAAATTTTATTTTCAGTAGACCAAAAGATGCATATCAATATGTCATTATGATTTAACCATTGAAGTATTTGGTAATAGTTTGAAGGGATTGACAATCTTTGGCTTGTTGGCTTCACTTAGTGAGCATATTTTCTTGGATGATTAATTATCCTTTAGAACGTTGACTTGATGGTTGATGGTTCATATATATGTTTCGGCTAATGGATTGTTTAAATTTATGGTGATAAAAGGTTATAATTTTTATCTAATTTAGTATTTGATGTCGGATAATTTTCGTTGATGACAGTGCTATATGGACTTAGTGACCTTAAATTATTAATGATGGAATTGATTATCTATGTTAAATTCATTGGATTAGGCACATTGGTTAAAGTACAATTTTTTTTATTTAGTATGAAGTAATCTCACAATGAATGGATGGAACTTGTATGACTCATTTTTTATGCATGAAACTTATACGACTTGTCCCTGAAGTATACATTCATATTTAGTGGTAGAAATTATTCATGCTATGATCATAAGTATGGGTTGATGAAACTAGATTGGATCATGCTTGTTAAATAAAAGGTTAATGTAACTTCATATTTGGATGTGCGCTCCTCCTGAAATTTGGTTCAAAACATTTTTCATAGGGGTATTGGCAGAAACTTTTATGATTTTGATATTAGTTTTGATCTAGCATCTAAGGCTTGACACACTAACTTATTTGATTTGATTCCACAATATTTATTTGTGTAATACTGAGCATATTGGTTTGGTCAAGGGTTGTGTTTACAAAAATCTTTATATGAAGCAAGCTCCCCAATCCTAGTGTGTATGCATTGACAATTGTCTCGCGAATTTAGGAAGATGTTTTGATTCAAAGCTATACTTCAAAAAGCGTCCAAGTTATGAATTTTATTTTTGTTTTATATAATGATAGTCGATTATTGGAAAGTAATGATCCTATGGTGATCAAAGTAAGAGGGATTTTTCCTATAAAGCTCGAAATTATGAATCATGGCACGACAAGTTACTTTCTGAAGATTGGAAAAGAAAATGTATATTTTGAAGCTACTGAATAATTTTTGGAAAGTGGAAATGCAAATTCTTGGAAACTATAATTGACTTTCAAGAAGTTATGAATACATATTGTTGAACCTACCTTGGAAACCAACAATTTATTGAAGCAGTGATGTTTAGTGTGAACACCCTTCCCTGTATATTTGTCTTGAATAGAAAAACTTGACCGAATTCAAGATTGAGCCTCCACATACACATTGAGATATCTTCGAATAAACTTTGAGATATTTTCATGGGATGAACAATTTTTTGGTACGATGCATTCTTCCTATGATATGTGACTACATATATATATATATATATATATTGATTTTGTTTGGATCATTATTTATGAGATGAGAACATCTAGGTGTTGCCTTAGTATGAGATCTACTATGATATTTTTGGATGATAATTCCATAGTTTTAAGCATGATCAAGGTTGAGTATGATGATTTTGGCATGGATAGCTATGACACATCTAGAAGAATCTCCTTGGAGAACTATTTGAGAAGGTTATGAATATGATAGGGATGCATTTATTTAGTGGGATTTGATTCGAAGAGAATATTGTATATAGTTGGGATTGTGATCTCTTAATATATTGAGTCAATGTTGTCATATGAGACAAGCTTAGGCTTGTGGTTGTCACTTCCATGAGAGTAAGGATTAATAAAGTAACTTTATATATATATATATATATATATATATATATATATATATATATATATATCTTTTATTATATTTGATTTTATTGTGACATGATGATTAAGAAAGTACCATAAATGAGCACGATGATATGTTTATGATCTATAGAGATAAGGATTGACCAATAAAACTAAGCCATTTCTCCTCCCCGTCTGAGCTCGTAGGGTGGGGAATTGAGATGGAGGGCTCCTGAGCTTGAGGGATCTCTAGAAAATAGGGTCATAGATGTTGATTCCCTATTTGTTACCCATAGGGTGTGTGTGATCCTTATATATTTTGACAAGTCGGGTATCTCCCCCTATCCTGGTCTATGTAGAGTATACCCCAATTGGCATCATACCTACAATTTGGGATTGTTGGTATTTCCCTTCCCCATCTGGCCAAAAGATTGAGGAGGCTTAGGGGTGTCTGATCCTTACCTTTGATAAGTCAGACATCTCACCTAAGTGAAGATTATGATGCATGTGTTCTACCGCATGACTCTTGAGGATAAATGTTGGGAAGACTAGTTGTCAATAGTATGGGTTGAGATGTGCTCCCCTATATCACGTATCGCCTAATATGTGGTTGGAGATGTTTTTTCTCCCCCATGAAATTATGGGTTGAGACTAAGCTCCCCAATGTAGTTCCAGTTTGAGATGTGCTCCCTAATGATAAGCTCTATGATGATTCACAAGTGGTAGCACTAGGACCCCCGTTGGTAGTGATTCCAGAGTAGTTGCAGTGACTCCCAAATGGATAGAGGGTAGTAGCTTAGGCTCCCCTTCGATGCCAAATTCTTCTTCTTTTATATTTGATAATCTTCAACATATGAGTAGGGAAAATCAAAAGATAAGCAAGAATAAGCAAGATATGAGTAGATCTGAACAATGATGACATTTGATGACAAGATACTTGAGATTGTATATGATTTTATGACAAGATTCATGTGATTATTAAATTATTTAGTTTGACTTTATCCGTACTTGAGAGGGAGCATTAATTTGGGAGCTTAGTGATAAATTCCAACGCTGGGATGTGATTGATCTTTTTGACAGGACCAATTTGG
This sequence comes from Pinus albicaulis, assembly GCA_034641835.2. Taxonomy (NCBI): domain Eukaryota; kingdom Viridiplantae; phylum Streptophyta; class Pinopsida; order Pinales; family Pinaceae; genus Pinus; species Pinus albicaulis. Next base: position 107,849 of record JAXQQM020073898.1, read on the forward strand.
ACTATTGAAGTGCCCATTTTGGACAAGGGAAAGTGCATTTTTGAATTATAAGCCCACATGTGCATATTTGGTCAGGTCACCCCTAAGTGACCTAAACCTGATTTAGACAATCATATTGGACAATTATCTATTTTTCTCTTTCTTGTTTTTGGCTTGCACAAGTCTGAGGGTCGTCCAAGGAGGAATAAATTCAAACTTAGGTGAAATTACAGGGTCTGAAGCTCACATCTATGTTGTTAGGGTTTTGGGTCTTATTTAGAAGCATGTCATGGAGAAATGTCGACTACAGTTGTAGACATGTGATGGAGAAATTTCAACCAAACCCTTTTAGCCACATGCATGACACATCTTCCCTGCGACGGGAACCTAAAGGTTTAATTTTCAATTTACTAAAGTTTTCACCCATTGAACACAATGTTTGGAAGTTGACTGTAGATAGTGATAGATCATCACAAGCTTCTGAATTAGTGTTTTTAGTATGATCATTTTTGGGTTCATTTCATGGATGTTGTTTAGTTGATTTAATTTGATAGGTTTATGATTGAAGATATGGATCATTCTACTCTCTTTTTCTGAATCATTCAATGAAAATATTATAAGAAGAATAATTTTAAAGGGTTTTCCCCATAGTGAGTTTTACCCTGGTCTCTGAAAAATCATGGTCTCTATATATGTGACTTCTTTTATTTTATTGGTCCTTTATGTTCTGTTTCATTGAAGATGATGTTTTTATTTCTATATAGCTGCATATGTTGTTGAATAATTTTATAAATATAAATGATGACATGATCCTATGGGGTGAATTTAATATGAAAATATTTAAATGAAATTATCAAAACAAAGAACAATATAACCCTAAGAAAAAAATTAACACTACATATAGAGTTTCATCTACTACTCGTGGTAATTGGTCTACTTATCCAACCATAATTATTGATTCATGGGTGAAATTGTTATTTTATCAAAATCCCACATGTAAATGACTATCATTTTGAACAAAACATTTAGCCTCTATAAACCTCATTTCATATATGAGAATGTACCATAGATATTTCATATATTTTTAGAGGAATATTAGTGACTGTCTATGTAAATGTTTCATGTCCTTTATAGAGATCTTAAAGCCTATGTAAAAATCATTACTTTTTCCTAGAATAATATGTGTGCTTCCGACTGTGTATCTTTTTTTGATGATATATTGTTGAGACTCTATAAGACATTTTTCGATTTTTTTTTTTTAATTTTTTTATTGTGCATATAAAATATATATTCAAATGTAGTTTTAATCACTGTACTTAATTGTTTTTTTCAAGTATGGATATCCATTTGCAATTTAATGTTTATAGAGAGAAAAAGGATTTAATGATGTCATATGAACTATGCCATACACATAGTTTTGTTGTTAATTTTTTTTGGATTGGTTGTGTATCAAATAAATAACTAAATTTATTATTTCAAATGACGATCAAATATTGAATAAATTAAATGTGTAATAATAGAGAATGAATATATGCATAATATTGATGGGGTGCTATATGCATTGTTGAATGAATGCAAAAAGTTGAATCATATTTGTATTAATTGATAAATGAAACATGAAATTTTTATTATATATTGATATAAGTTTATGATTATGTAATATGATGCATGAGCCATAGATTTGATATAATTTGGATTAAAAATATAGTAATGACACATACCTTATGGGATCCCATAACATTGACAGATTTTCTTGAAGAACTCTAATTATGGACCGAGGATAGAAAAACACTTCCACCTAACTTATACTATATACCCTAAACACACATATCATTATTTTGGGATAGAGAGATTTTTAGATGATTAGCGCTAAAATTCTTATGAATAGTTAATGTTGACTAGAGCCTCATAGTATTTTTGTGATTTCGATGTATATTATAGTATTGCAATCTAGAATGTTTCATTACATTATTTGTCATTCATGATTTTAACATGAAAATTTGGATAAATATTCTTATTGGATCATATTTACGAATCTTATTTTGGAAAGTTGTGGTTTTAAACATTTCGAAGATATTTTGAGACATTTCTTAAAAAATTTAGAGTCGAAAAACACTCTCTCCCATAACTCCATTGTGTTATTGTATACTCATAGACCTTTCTAATGACATAATAAATACCCGAAACAAAGTTTTTATGCAAATGTTATGCCACTTGAAATTTTACCTTCCTATTTTGACCACCATGATTCAATAAGATGCCACATCAAGTCCATTAGTAATGGAAAAGGGGATGGCTATGTGACCATAATGAAGAATACTATAGAAGTGTCAAGTTGTAACTCACATCAAGGGTTGAATGGGTTGAATTGAATTTCTAGATGGTTATGAGGCTATGTTATAATTATGTTATGAGGAGGTAAAGTGATTCAATTCTATTCTAGTGCATTTTTTTTTGTAGTTGATTAGAGTAGCGAAGAGTGGATAAATAGAGGAAATAATAGAGAGGGTTTGTGTTTTGTCGACACAAAGTAGTTGCAAGTATCACTCCTTGGTATATGCATAATTTTCCATTCAAACAAATAGATAGAAAAGCAACCTCACCTTCCAGTTGGGTTTTCTCTTGAATGGGATTCCTAGATTATATTTGAGCACCTTATGTTTTTTGAGTCATTTTTTTTAATATTTTCTCTATATACCTCATTTTATATTTTTTATGCATAAGAAAAACATGGTAACTTAATAATCCAAAAAAGTAAGGAAAAAATAACCTTTAGAGCATATATTTTGGATTTTAGCAATATTTTATCAACTATGTTGTGATTTGTATAATGGAATATCCATGGAAATTTATGAATCGTGTTGGTATCAAAGAAGGTATATTTGGGTATATTATGAAGAGTTTTAGAGAATCCATATTGGTTCAACTAAAATTCATAGAGCAACAACTATGAAAAAACAAATCTATAACCCTAAAAATCCAACAAATGATAGATTCCCAAGGCTAGGAAGAGTAGTTCATAGATACTAATTGTAATATGAACCTTATTATCGAGGTTTTAGAAAACAAGCTTGGAATTAGAGAAGACAAAGGTTCCAAATCAAAGTTCGGATCGAAATTAAAATTTTGGGATCAATAAGAACCAAATAACGAGGAAAAGAGAGAACCTAGAAAAGAATGACCCAATTTTGGTTCTAAGAACCATTCACAACCTCTGTGTAATGTGGAAGTGAAGGTCGATATCTAGCCATATGAAGTTGAAATTTACACTTCTAAATTAAATCACTAGTTTTGGTAGTTAGAGGTTTATTTTATTTTCATTAAATAGAGTAAGAAAAAAAATTGTTTTCCAATTTCAAACTAGATTGACATGCCTTGACCTGGTGGGAAATTCATACATAAACTATGAGGCTAGAGGGGTATCCTAGAATGAATATGTGAGAATATTTCAAAACTCTCACAAATTCCTACTTCTACCCTATTAGGTATGTAGAGAACTAGTGTATTTGATGGCATCACTTCAAGTAGAGATATGGAAAGGGTATATAGGAGTGCACTACATAATTTATAAAAAAGACAATAACGTTTGGTATCTATGCGGAGAACCCAAGCATCCTCCTAAAATATTTTTAGGGTTTACATAGCCATATGTATCATAAAGTTATGCTTTTCAAACCATGAATGGTGGATGAGGCTTGTGTGGAGACATATTATTTGGAAAGCATAGGCCCGAATAAAGGGAAATCGAGTGGTTTTAAGCAGGAGGAACACTACGAAGCTTTCAAAGAATACAAGAAGAAATGGAAAGGGAGGAAGGAAAAAGGACAATAACCACAATACATAAATGAAAATATCCTAAAAAACACTATAACATTGAAGGTAATATAGAAGAGAAGTGTTGGAAACTGCATCAAGAGCTCAACCCAAAGAATTGAAAGAAGGATATGAAGAAGAAAAATATAATGGCCAAAGATTCGAGTAATAAGGTGGAGTGAAACTTAGACATGTTAAATTATATTATACTATATATGATTTACTTTACTCCAAAAAAGAATTATAATCCTAAAAAATATTTATCTCATATTTTTGAAATTATAGATAAAATAAGCACACTAGTATAGTAAATCAGAAAAAAAATGTAGCAAAAATAAAATGGAGCGATCAATCACTCAACAAAAATGAATTTTTACCCAATAAAATATTACTTCATATCAAATTTATCAAGAAAAATTGGGACTATACTTATGGAGAATACATAGAAAAATACAACTTCTGGGAACTTGGAATCTCAGATTCATTGGAAAATCAACATCTCAAAATTGACCATCTTGAAGAAACTCATCCATATATAATTAAACATATCAAACTAGAAAATTTACAACCTTTATTCTCACTTCATAACGAACCTACTCACTTGGTAAAATCAATATCTATGGATATTTCAACCCACTCAACAATTCGACCATCCTCTTCAACAACTTGGCCACTATGAATTTCTCCTGAAATTCCTTACTGAACTTCTCACTTCTCTTTAGTCTAGTCAATCCTCTCGCTTTAGAGAAAAAAAAATTATTCACAACTATGTGTCTTCACCTCTCCCTTATGCTTATTTTATAATTTCGTTAATCGAAAATGCCCAAACCTACTCTCCTAAGTGATAAATGGCTAGGATTATATCCTAAGTCTCACTTGATATCAATGGTTGATATTATGTCTAAGTCACTTAAATAATTTTAGTATTTATCTTTAGAAATTTGGACTAATTGTCCAAAATAATTAATTATATTAATTACAATATTTTTTTTCAAAGTTAACCTTAGGAAATAAATCATAATATCTCTTACTTCAACAAGAAAGCGCCTAAAGAGGAAATCAAATATCTTATGCATATTAATACATCATGCCAATGTAGAATACCTCTCAAGAATAAAAAATAAATAGTCACTCCTCACAAGGAAGGGATTTTACACCAACCCCCACTTGTCTGTATAAAAAAAAAAATTCTTCCTCTTTACTAAAAGCTCGATGAGTACATGTGACTACCTTCTCCTCTATGGAGATGTACTACAATATCACAACACCTCTTTAGACCCTATATTTAATGAAGTGTTATCTAATATATATGTTCTTGGACCTATCATGAAACACTATATTCTTAAAGATCTTAATGTAACTCTGATTGGCATAGTTAATCAAAATGGGACCCATATCAAGACCAAATGATCTTGTGAGCATCCTGTGAATCCATACGACCTCAAAACTAACTAGACTTACTACTATGTACATGGAATATATTGATATAAGTGCCATTAAGTGTTTCTTCCTACTATACCATGAGACCATAACTAATCCCAATCTTAAACAACAACCTAAAGTACTCCTCGTATCGACTCTACCCCGTACTCTGTCTGACTTTGTGTAGCATTGAACTCCACTCCAACAACTCTGACATACCATAGTCCATAATCCATTTTACCAAGAATATACCTTAGCACATTCTTTGATACTAGAAAATGAACGTTCCTAAGCTCCATAATAAACTATTAGAGTGTATTCAAACCAAAATAAATGTAATGGAGGAAAACTCACTTTTTTCTACAAATTCCAACTTCTCTAATTATAGGATTTCAATTCATTATTGACATCAAGGTTCCCATACACTTTTATCTATGAAAATTTTATATGGATAACATTAAAACTCACACAAATATCCATGCATGTACCTAATTATTCTCTCAGTATGCTGAAATATAAAATATTTCTAATCCTTGTAAAGGATTTCTTTTCAACATGATAGATTAATCAACAAATCTACCATTAGTTTCAAGCGTCTCACCGATACTAAAAATATTGTAATTTAACCTTAGATCACACATAGACTTCGAATTTTTGATAATTCTATATTTTGCATAGATACTAGAATCATTATATTCACAGAAAAACATTTTGTGAACACAATAGATATACAAAACACTATTTCATTAAATCAACTATCTAGATAAATCTACTAATAACCTCTCCTTCCTCCATATGGCCTGATCTCACATTCAATTGGTCATCCTCTCTTTTCCTCACACTTACTCTTTTTTATTTTATTTCCCATTGATTATAATAGATATAATTTAGAAACATCACAAGTTTTTCTAGATCCTAAAATCACTCCATGAATCAACCATAAATAACTCCATAAATCAGATTTTTATAAATGTTAAAATCACTCCACAAATCACCCATAAATGACTCCATAAATCTTATTTTTATAAATCCTAAAATCACCCAATATATCCCAAGAATCTCTCATGATTTACAAGGAGGATTTTATTTTAATATATCAACAAAATCTTACCTATCCCAACAACTTCTAGACTCATGACTCATTCACTTAGATTTCCTAAAATAAATAAACACAATATAATATTTACATAGAAGAATATAAATCCTTCTCTAACTGTCAAGAACCCATTATGAAACTCTTTCCTCCAAAGGATTAAAGGTATATATTCTCCATTACTTTTGAATTAGACTCCCACACTAGAAACAATTATATCCTTATGTTCATCATATTTTTATGTAAAAATTATCCTAGATCCCAAACCTTTTGTTGTAGCTAATCATATATTTATTTAATCTATTTTCCTGGTTTTGTTATAGTTGTCCTCAATTCTCTAGGCCTCCAAACTCTATGTTGGATTTATCCACTTGTCTTGCTAATTCACCCTGGTATATCTGCCTCTTTTTTCTATTCAAATACATTTTCACATCATATGCCCTCTCTTAGGCATCCTCCTCAACAACATCCCTAACTTGTCAATTTTATTTTCTAGATTTTTCATTGGATCAAACTTACATTATATATATATATATATATATATATATATATTATTTTTTCATATCCTCCTCTGATATAAGAGATACAATATTGTTACTAAATTTTTATTTAAATATCTCTTTTATGACATGTTGATCATGATCTTTAGCTTCCTTATCTCAGTTGCCTATGAAGACAATTTATCCCTTTGGTAAGAATGTATCATCTTGTTGATACATGTAATTTCCTTATTGAAATGTGTTGTTGTTTCTACCCATCAACTATTGCATCTTATCCTCCTCTATGTAATTACTGTATGACATTATAATTTGTTCCTCAAAATTAATTGAGTCTACAAAACTTTAGTAGTTTTCATCACCTATATCTCTTACTAACCAATTCTCTAAAAAAACCATTTCCTCTTCTAAATTTTGAAACAGTAAATTTGAAACATTTCTACTTTAGGTTTTATCTCATCTCTAAGAGATAACTGCTTCTATTTATTTCATTACAGTCTCATGTTTGTCTTTACTTTATATGTGTACATTCTCATAATTAATTTGTAAATTATAATTTACCTTAGCTTTGTCAAATGTTGTAAACACATCCTCATCAGTAGGCGTTACTGAAAATTAATCCTATTTGACCATAATTTCATATTTATACTAAGATCCTCCAAAAAAAAATACAACTCTAACTTCTCATTATGCTTCTTGAGAATTTCATCAAAATGCTTCTAGTAATTTTTTTTTCTGAATTTGGCTATCAACATGAGTCAACTTTGTGTAGTTCTCTTCACAAATAGGTTCTTGTAATTTTCCTCTAGTAATTTCATTAGACAACTATTTATTGGTCTCAATTTGTTTACTCTTATTATACAATGTGGTCGCATCCCTTTCATGTCTATGAAAAATTCTAATGATTTCCTTCCTTCTGCTAAACCTACAATCATACACAAATTATTAGTTTAAAAAGCACAAGGATTTATAGCAATATTTGATGCCTCCATCATGAAATATTCCTCATGTTGCCTTGAAATCTCCACATAATTCATGACACTCTCAATATTTCTCCTATCATAATAATCTCCAACGAATGACCCTTTTTCTGACTCACAAAAGTGAACTCCTCCTTTTATCATGAACCTTTTCTCAAGATCAAATCCCATGGGCTTATCATTCCTTAATTGGGCATTCATCATTTTCCTCAATTTTACCTACAAAAAATTCCATTTAACTCTCTACTATAGAGTCCATCTATACATTTAGTCTTCTTCATTCTCATGTAGAAATTCTATCATCACTTCTAGTTGTAATTTCATGGAACTTATTTCTCTATCAAGTTTCTCATTACTTGATTTCTTATGACTTACCTATGAATCTTTATTATCAAATCAGTAGTAATATTCTTCTTCTGTCTATGACCTTCCTCTTACTCATTGTGATATACAGTCAAGCTTATATAACAAGCTAAATTCATCAACTTGTAACAAAATAACTTCCTAAGATTCTCCATGGTCTAGTTTTTTCTGGAATTTATCTTAATCCCCTTGTCTATAACCTTCTCCTAATAAATACTTACTTTTTTTTCTTCTACACTTACCTAGATCAAATATTCATAAATTTACTTGTCCTCCTTTCCTTCCTTCAACTAGAACAAGTTATCATCTTATTGATACATGTAATTTCCTTATTGAAATGTGTTGTTGTTTATATCCATTAACTATTGCATCTTCTCCTCCTCTATGTCATTACTGTATGAAATTCTAATTTGTTCCTCAAAATAAATTGAGTCTACAAAATTTCAGTAGTTTTCACCGCTATATCTCTTACTAACCAATTCTCTAAAAAAACCATTTCCTCTTCTAAATTTTGAAACATTAAATTTGAAACATTTCTACTTTAGATTTTATCTCATCTCTAACAAATAACCTATCCTCTATTTATTTCATTACATGTCTCATGTTCATATTTAATTTATATGTGTACATTCTCATAATTAATTTGTAAATTAAAATTTACCTTAGCTTCCTCAAATATTGTAAACACATCCTCATCGCTAGGCATTAGTGAAAATTCCCCCTATTTGACTATACTTTCCTCTTTATAATAAGATCCTCCTAAAAAAATTCCAGCAATTATAACTTCTCATTATGCTTCTTGAGAATTTCATCAAAATGCTTCTAGTAATTTTTTTTTCTTTCTGAATTTGGCTATCAACATAAGCCAAATTTGTCTAGTTCTCTTCACTAATAGGTTCTTGTAATTTTCCTCTAGTAATTTCATTAGAAAACTATTTATGGGTCTCAATTTTTTTACTCTTATTATGCAATATGGTCGCATCCTCTTTCATGTCTATGCCAACTTCTAATGATTTCCTTCCTTCTAATAAACCTACAATCATACACAAATTCCTAGTTTAAAAAGCACAAGGATTTATAGCAACATTTGATGCCTCCATCATGAAATATTCCTCATGTTGCTTTGAAATCTCCACATAATTCATGACACTCTCAATATTTGTCCTATCATAATCATCTCCAAGGAATGACCCTTTCTCTGTCTCACAAAAGTGAACTCCTCCTTCTATCATGAACCTTTGCTCAAGATCAAATCCCATGAGCTTATCATTCCTTAATTGGGTGTTCATCATTTTCCTCAATTTCACCTATAAAATAATCCATTTAACTCTCTACTATAGAGTCAATCTATACATTTAGTATTCCTCATTCTCATGTAGCAGTTCTATCATCACTTCTAGTTGTAATTTCATGGAACTTATTTCTCTATCAAGTTTCTCATTACCTGATTTATTATGACTTATCTATGAATCTTTATTATGAAATCAATAGTCATATTCTTCTTCTGTCTATGACCTTCCTCTTACTCATTGTGAGATGCAGTCAAGCCTATATAACAAGCTAAATTCATCAACTTGTAACCAAATAACTTACTAAGATTCTCCATGGCCTAGTTTTCTCTGACATTTATCTTAATCCACTTGTCTAGAACCTTCTCCTAAGAAATCCTTTCTCTTTTGTCATCTACACTTACCTAGATCAACTATTCATAAATTTACATGTCCTCCTTTCCAGCCTCCAACTAGAACAAGTTATTTGTCACAATCAACAAGAACCTCCTTTGTTATTGGTTATAGTATTCCTATTGTAATGATATATACCCATGCAAGTTGTAATCAATTTCCTTTCACAAATTTATTGGAAATAAAATACCAAATTTACCTATATGTTTAACTTCATGTGAACATCCATACTTCGGTTGCAGTTTTCTCTGAATATTTTTTTGGATCTATTGTTTTTCCACCTCATAACATTCTTCTCCTCCATATTTTCTTCTGAAGAAAAATATATTCTACTTTCCTCCCATAGTAGATTTATTTTCAAAGAACTCCAATGTTATTTCTCCAAGAACTTAACGTACAAATATTAATTTCTTATTTACATCAAATTAATCATATAAAAGAATTTCACCAATCATATTTTATCAATCCTAAACTCATGTAAGTTCTGCAAGATCTTTCTCCTCACTTATTCGACCACAATCCTTCTCTTAATTACTACTATATGAAAATTAAAATTTAACAATGTCATTCAACCGCATAGATCTTGATTTTTAGAATGAATTTGATCTACATTGTTTCACTTCACCACAGTTCTACCCTAATTCGCCTATTGGAACTATTTTCTTTGTGTGAAAATCTACTCTTTCATATTTCATTGTTCTCCAACTACAAAAAAATTTCTTATACTACCAAAGTAGAATAATACTTCCATATCCTCAGAGGGCTTTAGTTTCTCTTATAAACCTTCCTTTCATATTTGAATCCATGTCATCATCAATCCTCTATCACAATATAAATTACGAAGTAAAATAAATGTATTGCATTAGATTCTCCAAAATTGAGATGATGCAAGCTATGAATCTCCTCAAAAGAGTGTATCTTTATTCTAATTTCCTTTTCCAAATAGCACACATGCTATAACACCACTTAGTGTAGGAAAATCCACATTCTCTGGCAAGTCCCAACTTCTCTACTTATGGGATGTCAATGCGCTACTGACATCAAGGGTCCCATACACATTTTACCTTGGACATCTATAAATGGCTACCATTGAAACTCACTGAAATATCTATGCATGTACCGAACTATTATCTCAGTCCACTTAACCATAATTATCCCTAATACATTTACATGATTTCTTTTAAAAATTGACAAATTAATCAATAAATCTATCATTAGTTTCAGAATTCACAAAGACACTAAAATTCTCATAATTTAACCTCAGATTGCACATAGGCTCTGAAGTTATACTAATTCTAAGTTTCACATAGATACTAAAATTATTCTATTCATACAAAGATAAGTCATGAAAAAAATAGATATATGAAACTCTACTTCATTAAATAAAATCTATGCATACATCTTCTCAGGACCTCTCCTTTTTCTCTATGAAACTCTACTTCATTAAATAAAATCTATGCATACATCTTCTCAGGACCTCTCCTTTTTCTCTATGACCCAATTTCACATTCATTTAGCCATCCTCGCTTTCCTCACACTTACTCTCTATTTTTATTTACCATATGACTACAATATATAGAATTTAGAAAAATCACAATTTTTTCTAGATGCTAAAATCACTCCATAAATCACGCCATAAATAATATTTTTGTCAATCCTAAAATCACTCAATCTATCCCTAGAATATGTCATGATTTAAAATTAATATTTGAGTTTAACACATCAAAAAAATATGACCTATCCAAAAAATTCTAGAATAATGACCAATTCACTTAGATTTATTAAATTAAATAAACTAAATATAATATTTACATAGAATAATATGAATCCTTCTCAAAATGTCAAGATCCCCTTTTGGAAAAATTTCCTCCAAAGGCATGATGGTTTAGAAGCTCTAATTATCCTATATCAAAATATTGATCCTAGTACTAACTAGATACATTAAGGACCCAACCAGGGAAAATTTTAAGGATGGGCATTTATCTTCAAGTTTAAAAACTTGGCGAATCTTAGTAGTCCCCAAAATGTGAATTTTAAAATTTTCAATGTTATTTTTGTAAAATATTTAGTTTTGTAATCATTTTATATTAGTATATATAAATTTTTGGCGATTTTTAGGGTAAAATATTTTTATGCTATAAAATTTGGGCGAATCAATTTTTAAAAAAAATGGGAATTGGTGAATATTTTTTTTGGAAAAAGCATGGAAAATTAGCCCACCTGGGAATATTAGCCCCTAAAATTTTCCATGGACCCAACCAATTTTATATACAAAGGTATGATCCACCAACTCATCCTTAGAAGCACTAATATTCCTTAAGTTGGTGATCATATTTTTAGCCATCGAATTTCAATCCTCCATCCCAAATCTCCTCAGAATCTCAAATACATACTTTCGATTCCCTAGTAAGATCACTCTTACCTACCTCCATACCTCTAATCCTGAGATGTAATGCATCAATCCAATGTTCCTCATCTTGAACTCTAAATCAAGATCCTTCTTGCATATCCTAATAATATTATTTGATCTTGCCAACAAGAGATCATCAACATAGAATAATAATATGAGTATCTCACCATAAAAAATCACATAGTACAAGTTTGAGCTTGCCTTAGTATTGGTGAAGGCTAATGCAAGTAGGTATCGATCAATCATATAGTACCATGCGTGTTGGGTTAGGGTCCCCTAGATTAAGGTTTTGGGTACAATTTTGGTTAAGTTTTGTTAAAACGTGTTGCATGTAGAAAAGGTAGAGAAATTCTGAGCATGTCAAAGTTCCTTTATCATTCTAACGGGTAAAAGGGAAACCATGGGGCTCAAACCATGGTATTTGCACGTATTAGTCCTATAAAAACTGTATGAGTTAAGTCAAGTTAGAGATCATCATCATAGAATATCATTCAGGAATATTTTATTTGATTTTATAAAGTTTGTGTTAGTCTGGGTTGGATAGGCTCTTGCTAGCTGTGTGCGGAGAGACCTAGTCTTGAGTTGTGTGCATCATAGAATATCATCCAGGAATATGTTATCTGATTTTATAAAGTCTGTGTTAGTCTAGGTTGGATAGGCTTTTGCTGCTTTTCCAGTTCTATGAGTAGATATGAGTAAGGATATTTGTCTGCTTTGTGCAAGACTACATTAAATTTAAGGGTTTCTTGTGTTATATCTAAATTGGGTTAAGGAAGTCATTGTGTGGGGCAGTAAGAATTAGATTTGTTAAGAAGGGATAAGATCCATATCATACACTCCCTCAGGGTGCAGAAACTTGGTTCAAATGCCCCCCCATATTGCTTCGGTAATCCAGGTGGATATTAGTGGCCACCCACCTATTTCACTTGGGGCCCCAACATTGTTTCTTCCATTTTTTTAGTTTCCTTAATTGTAGCATAGTTTACTATTTTTAGCAGTTTTTTGGATCCTAAACTTCTAGAGCTATTTTGAGGCCCTAACCAACGTTTTGTTGGAAAAATTGAGAGCAACATGGAACTTCCTTCAATGTTTCTCACATCAAAAGTTCTATTATTTCGATAGATCTTTCTAATGAGGTATTGTGCCCGTCAAACAAAGATCATATTCCAAAGTTACATCCCTGAGAAGTTGATGAACCAATTTACCTAAACGGGGCCTATAGTTTTGGTGCTTCATATCCCAAGGTTAGGTTTTTGGATATTGAGGGTTTTCCATTGTTTCTCATAATAAAGAGGCCCTCAAGACTCATTTTAACATAGTTCATAGGCATGTAGCCACCAAATCTCTTCTCAAAGATACACCATCAACGCGCTAGCTAGTTTATTTCCATTCTGTTTGTAAAAAAATTTCAGTTCTTTGACATTAATGAAATGAAGTATTATTTCCCATGCATATTTGTATTTATGGTTATATGTGTATTCTTTTGTATTCCTGCATAAATTTGGATCAGTGGTATCAAAGTGGTATTCTCTTTCTTGATCCTTCTTTGCATGTCCCCAACAATGTCAGGGTATAAGGAGTAAGGGATCAATCTGGTTGAACATTTGCTAGATCAGCCTCACAAAACCTGACGACCGCCCATGGGGAATGAAAAGAAGGATGAGGGAAGCAGACATCTCCTTGCTTGGTACGACATACCAGTACGCTACCAAGATTGAGGATAAATTCAAACAGAAGAAGTGAGACATTGGATCTGTGAATCAAAAGAAAGGGAAAGGTGCCCCGAGACCATAGAACAAAGGAAAAATCCAAGGAATGGCAGCCCAAGGAAACCTACCAAATGCACAACAAAATAACAATAGTGGGAAGCCAAAGAAGGACATTAGGGGAATTTTGAGGTCTAAAATTGGCCTCCTAAGAAAAATGTACAACAAAAATAAAATTTATAAGAACCAATAGCATTCAAGATGATGATGTCAACCATGGGGGATGATTCACCATTTTTTAAGTAAAAAGAATAAAATATTAAAAACTAATAAAATAATAAAACTACTTTTTCAACTCGTATTTTCAACTTGTGTCCAAACGTTTTTACTCAAATTTCGAGTGGGAGTACTCATTGGCTGCAAAATTTAATACCTCATCCAAGGAGTACTCATGTTGCATACTTTCAATGGACCCTGCTACACGAAAAATGAGAAAAACATAAAAAACGTGAATACAATCACGTTTTTCATGTATTTGTCATTTTTGATGTAGCAGGACACATAGAAAGTATGAAACATGGGTAATCATTTGATGAGAAATCAAATTTTTCATCCAAAGAGTACTCACGCTTGAAATTTGAGTAAAACATTTCGGAGACAAGTTGAAAATATGAGTTGAAAAAGTAGTTTTTTCATTTTCCCACTAAAATTTGATGATATCATCAAATCTTATTTTATTATTTCCACAATTATTTTATAATTTTCTTAGCAGGCCCATTTTAGACCTCGAAATTCTCCTAATGCATGGGAAAGTGGTGTGAGTTCCATAAGATCTCCACTCACAACACAAGTGAGTGTCAGGCCAAACAGTCACTAGTGGCTGAGATGAGGGATTTTGAATCATATGCATACTCTAACTCGGAATCAGAGCCTGAGAAGAAAAATGAAAAATGGAAGCCAATTATTAATGCAAAGCCCAATGCCACTGTTTCCACTAGGAAGATCCAGAATGAGGAATTAGAAGATCCAAAGGAATAACGTCTCTTCCTCTCTCAAATGTGGGTAAATGGTTCCCCGCTATAGTTCATAATCGACAATAGGATCCAAGAGAACCTCATTTCAGCAGAGGTTGTGAAGCGGTTGGACATGCCGACCATAACACACCCACAACCACACATCATCAGGTGGCTTTAGCAAGGATGAGATCTATGTAATCGACCCGACGGTCTGCTTTGTTAAATGGCAACAAGAAACAGTGAAGGAGGCCTCCTGAAACATCTTTCCTGATCCTAGTTGGATATTGATCACCTAAACTAGGTGGGGACCACACATGTGATTTTTGTCGAAAAGTCTATTTTTAGACTATGTCTATTTTTAGACATATGGAGCATGGTCTAGGAGTTGCGGGATGCTATTCTTGGATGATTGGTCAAGTTGGTAAAAATAGATGGAAATATATTTTTAGACATACAGGTCGAAGTCTAATTTTAGACTGCCTGTCTAAAAATAGAACAGTCAAATATTATTAGCCCTTAATAATATTTGGACTATAAACTTTATCTTATCCTCTTGGAGCACTTCAGTTCGAGCTACAGATGTGGCACATGCAGCTGGAAGAAGGAAATTCGAATTTCCTATGGGTTAGTTGAGCTATTGCATGTTTGACTTCAGTTAGAACTCATGTGGCAGAGTTTGGTGGAGTTGATGAGACAGTTGGTGGAGTTGTGTTCAAGTTAACTTAGTTGAACTAGTTGTGTTTAGTTTAACTGGCTAATACACTATAGATGAGTGGGGTGAATTAAATATTATTTAATTCACTAATCATTAACTCATTATTCAACTAAAGAACACATCAGTTAACAGCAGTGCATGGACAGTTCAGTGGAGACCAGTGTTAGAGGTGGGTTAAAGGGTGGAGTCTACTATCAGTTGTGACTATAGTGTGCATGAGATTTGCAAAATCATTGGAGGAGATTTCCAATGAGTATTGCGCAGTTAAAGCCAAGGGAATTCGAATTCATTCTATTCATTCTCTCATCTTGGATTGCGCAGTAGAGGCAGGCAAACAGTGGAGGAGTTTTGAACCCATGACTTGTTCAAAACTGAGCTAGTTTGTGTGTAACTTTTGGAGACAGTACTGAGTACTTGTGAGGAGTATTGTACTGAGATTGTTACATGATTCTTCTTCATTATAATATACATATAGTAGGGGGTTTTCAGCTGTAAGCTTTCCCCGGTATACATACTGTGTTATATGTGTTGAATTTCTATGTGCGCATGTGAATGTTTTCAATACCGCTTGTTGTTTTTATTTCCGCATGTGATGATTAATGCGTAGAAGAGATTATGTGTTATGTATGAAGCTCAAATAGTATGTGACCGGGATAATCTCGGTGAATAATTCAGCAAATTATTCAAATTTCTACTGCCTTCCCTACATTATTAAGAAATTCTTGGAAGAGGTATTAAGTGACATTGATCCTCTTGATGTTTGTGATGTATTATTAGGTTAACCATACTTGTGGAAGCGACATGTTTTGTATGAGTCTCGGACTCATGCTGTTATTTTCATTTTTGGAAATAAGTTGTATAGGCTACCAGAGGTACTACCCCCTGCCTCTATCTCTTTGGTCACTCAAAAAAATGTAGTAAGCTCATTTCCAAAACTGGGAATTTTTTTTTCCTGATGATCCACCCTCAAGGAAAGAAGAAGATTATAGCCACGACCTCTAGATAGGGCTCCTCTGCATGACAATAAGAAATGAACAAGGTCGTGGAGGAGTACGGGGACATATTATCCTCACCCACAAGGGTCCCTCTGCGCTGTTG